>BJCO01441000.1:0-10761 GCA_018326465.1 Flaveria floridana | reverse complement strand
GCAGCTAAGAAGAGCTTTGCTTACAATCCGTTGAGAAACAAAATCAACTCTAGAGGAATTCATCAAGTAGACTCTGAAACGCTGATCACAGCCTAGTTAGAAGCCCTAACCAAACGATTCGAACAATTGCAAGCCGAACTTAAAAAGACTCCAACACGATGCAACACATGCGGAAATTCACACAAGACCAATGAATTCCCACAAGTCATTATGATGGTTGAAGATGTTGACTACGTAGGAGGCCCAAACAACTCATACAACAACAACTCAAATTGGAGGAGCAACTCGAATTATAGAGAAGCTGGTAACAGCCAGTTATCATCTGGATTCAACCATAGGCTGCCTTACCAACAACAGTAGTAATCAAGACCGTGGAGCATCATCGATGGAAGACTTATTGTAGCAATTGTTGTTAACCACACAAGCCACAGATGAATGCATCCGGAAATCTGATCGAAGAAATGAGGTGAGGTTCCAAAGAAACGAGGCTGACATCAAAAGCAACAAAGCATCATTGCAAACCATTGAAAACCAAGTAGGTCAGATAGCACAATAACTATCTGCAAGACCCAAGGTGCTTTGCCTAGCAACACTGTGACAAACCCTAATGCTAAAGTCAAAGCCATCACCACAAGGAGTAGCAAAACAACTCAAGGTGACACACCTGCATTACAGCCCATCCTTGAAAAAACAAAACTCGAAACTCCGAGTAATGCAAGAGACAAGCAAAAGAAGCCTTTGTTGTTGAAGAACCAGCCAAGAAATACGTACCACCGCCACCCTATGTTCCACCACCTCCATATCCCAGTCGTTTGAGACAACAACGAATGGAGGCACAATATGGCAAATTCCTGGGGTTGTTCAAGCAACTTTATATCAATCTGCCATTGGTGGAAGCCTTAGCCCAAATGCCAAATTATGCAAAATTTTTAAAGGGTGTACTGTCAAACAAGAAGAAGCTGGAAGAGTTATCCCACATAGTTTTGAATGAGGAATGCTCAGTAGTTCTTCAAAACAAACTACCTCAAAAGATGACTGATCCAGGGAGTTTCACCATACCTTGCCTAATAGGAAATCTTTCTGTCAGCAACGCGTTAGCCGATTTAGGTGCTAGCATTAACCTTATGCCTTATGTGGTTTTCAAAAAGTTAAACTTAGGTGAACCAAGACCTACCCGTATATGCATCCAATTAGCTGACCGTTCTGTCAAATATCCTAGGGGCATTGTTGAGAATCTCTTAGTTAAAATCAACAAGTTCGTATTTCCCGTTGATTTTGTGATCCTCGACATGGATGAGGATAAGAATGTTCCTCTCATCCTAGGTCGACCTTTCTTAGCAACCGCTCGAGCCCTCATTGATGTTTGCATCGGCAAACTCACACTCCAAGTGGATGAGGAGGATGTGACATTCGACATAGGACAATCCATGAAACATCCTCAACATCATGATGATTCACTCTTTTATATTGATGTTTGCGACTCAATCATAAGCTGTCATCTGAAGAACACTCGTCAAATTGAAGCTTGCAATACTCAATTAATAGAAGTCCAAACCACCGAACCTATCTGTGAGAACCAAAACATTCCAGAACTTGAAGTTGATAAAACATCATCTTATCAAGAAGCATTTGAGATCATCGGTCAAGAATTAGAACCTAAAGCCAAACCTTCTATTGAAGACCCTCTAGCTTTAGAACTCAAAGAACTTCCGTCTCATCTCGAATACATTTTTCTTGAAAACACCTCTCAACTTCTTGTCATAATCTCATCTGCCTTATCAAATGATAAGAAAAACAAGTTGCTCAATATGCTGAAGGCACATAAACGAGCAATTGCATCGAAAAACATGGACATCAAGGGAATCAATCCATCCTTTTGCACTCATAAAATATTGATGGAGGAAAACTTCAAATCCACCATTCAACTTCAAAGACGTTTAAATCCGAGCATGAAAGAGGTGGTGAAGAAAGAAGTAATCAAACTGCTAGATGCCGGTTTGATTTACCCTATTTCTGATTCGCTCTGGATTAGTCCTGTCGAAGTTGTTCCAAAGAAAGGAGGAATAATGGTGGTAACTAACGAGAAGAATGAGCTTATTCCAACTCGTACGATTACAGGATGGAGAGTTTGCATCGACTATCGCAAACTCAATGACGCCACAAGGAAGGATCACTTCCCTCTACCTTTCATTGACCAAATGCTCGAGAGACTATCTGGAAAAATGTTCAATTGTTTCCTCGATGGTTTCTCAGGGTATTTTCAAATTCCCATTGCTCCCGAAGATTAAGAGAAAACGACATTCACTTGTCCATATGGCACTTTTGCTTATCAACGAATGCCTTTTGGATTGTGTAATGCCCCTGCTACATTTCAAAGATGCATGGTAGCAATTTTTCATGACATGATTGAACACTCAATGGAAGTTTTCATGGATGATTTCTCCGTCTTTGGAAACTCATTTGAACAATGTCTTGAAAACCTGGAAAAGATGCTGGTTAGATGTGAGGATTCTAACCTTGTTTTAAATTAGGAAAAGTGCCACTTCATGGTTACTGAAGGAATAGTGTGAGGACATAAGATCTCTCGAGCAGGCCTCGAAGTTGATCAAGCCAAAGTCAACACTATTTCCAAACTACCACATCCCACAACCGTGAAGGAAATTAGAAGCTTCCTGGGTTAAGCAGGATTCTATCGTCGTCTCATCAAAGACTTCTCAAAAATCGCACGACCAATGACTCAACTTCTTGAGAAAGACGTACAATTCATGTTTTCCAATGAATGCATCAGTGCATTCGATCTGTTAAAAGAGAGATTGGTCACCGCTCCAATTATGGTTTCCCCTGATTGGACGTTACCATTTGAACTTATGTGCGATGCAAGCATTTTTGCGGTAGGAGCCGTGTTAGGACAAAGGAGAGACAAGCAATTCCACCCAATTCACTATGCGAGCAAAACCCTAAGCGACGCACAAGAAAACTACACCACCACCGAGAAAGAACTTCTCGCGGTAGTTTTCGCATTCGACAAATTCCGCTCGTATCTGATCCTTTCAAAAACAATCGTTTACACCGATCATGCAGCCCTTCATTATCTTTTCAACAAACAAGACGCAAAGCCGAGTTTGATATGGTGGATACTTCTACTTCAAGAATTTGACATTGAAATTCGCGACAAGAAAGGAGCGGAAAATCTAGCAGCCGATCATCTCTCTCGTCTTGAAGATTCAAGCCCTTCACGAACCGAGGAATTCAAAATAAATGATAATTTTCCTCACGAATTCCTTATGAACATCCAATCCTCAATCGATGAACATCCGTGGTTTGCCGATTTCACGAACTACTTGGCAAGCGGGATCCTGCTCAATGGAATGACTTGTCAGCAAAAGAAGAAATTCTTTACTGACATTAATCATTACTATTGGGAAGACCCGTATCTATTCAGAATCGGTGCAGACCAACTCATTCAAAGATGCGTATACGGAAGTGAAGCAGAACAGATCTTAAGGCACTGTCATGAAGGACCCACAGGATGACACCATGGAGCAACTCTAACAGCCAAGAAGATCTTTGACTCTAGATTCTATTGGCCCACAATTTTCAAGGATGCTCATAACATGGTACGCACCTGTGATGCATATCAAAGAGCAACCAACATCTCGACACGTGATAAGATGCCTCAGAAACCCTTTCAAGTATGCGAGGTATTTGATGTATGGGGTATTGATTTCATGGGGCCATTCCTGGTGTCATCTGGCAATTGATACATCCTGGTAGCAGTCGATTATGTCTCAAAATAGGCCGAACCTCAAGCCCTACCTACCAATGATGCAAGAAACGTTGTCAGATTCCTTAAGAAATTATCCTCTTATTTGGTACCCCTAAGGCTTTGATTAGTGATCGAGTAACCTATTTCTATAACAACCAGCTCGATAGAGCAATGGCTCGTTATGGAGTGAACCATCGCTTTACAACTGCCTATCATCCGCAAGCGAATGGGCAAGCTGAAGTTACTAATCGAGGTATCAAACGAATCTTTGAGAAAACTGTAGGACAAAATCACAAGGATTGGACTACCAAGCAAGATGATGCATTATGCTCTTTTCGAACAACCTATAAGACTCCCATTGACACAACACCATTCAAAGTCGTTTATGGGAAGTCGTGTCATCTACCTATGGAACTGGAACACAAAGCCTATTGGGCACTTAAAGCAGCGAACCTAGACCAAAGCCTTGCAGGAAAGAATCGCTTTCTACAAATCCATGAACTAGAGGAACTAAGAGAACAAGCATACGAAAACACCAGGGTTTATAAGGAAAAGACAAGGAAATTTCACGACTCTCGATTAAAGAACACTAAACGTTTTCATGTGGGACAACGCGTCTTACTATATAACTCTCGTTTACATCTGTTTCCCGGAAAGCTGAAATCATGTTGGTCTGGACCTTACAAGATTAAAAACGTGTTTCTGAATGGTGCCATTGAAATCGACAACAACGACGGTTTAAGTTTCAAAGTATATGGACATTGTTTAAAACCGTACAACGATGGACCATCCAAGATTTTCTTGGAGGAATTACACCTTCGCCCCGACGAAAACTAAGTGCGGGGAAGGGTCGCGCCGAAGACCCGAAACTAAAACACGGCACTTGTACATAGATTTTATTAAAATTTTTAACTTCTTGTAGGAAACACAAGCACAAGCACGGGGCCATGCCCCACTGAACACGCCCACGTGCCTCTGATAAAAAAATTTTCTACGATCTCCGCTGACGACTCTGGAACATTGCAAGTCGAATTTAAGACGGTTTCTGACAAACACGGGGCCATGCCTAGCCAAGCACGCCCCCGAGACCGCCTTTCACGACCTGTGTATAAATACCACACTTGTTCCAACCTTTCATCACATCCATTTCTACTTAAAAACTCCTGAAAAGATGAAAGAATCAAGTCGCGGAAGCTCTAGTTCTGAAACACGGGAACTGACAACTCAAGAATACTTCTTCAAGCTTCACGAGCTAATCAAGAAATTGACTGAGATGAACCTCATCGCATCTCAACGCTTAGCTGAACTTATCCAAAAAGTTCAGGAAATAGGCGAGGAACTCGTTTCTATGAATCGTTAGCTCGCGAAACTTAGCAACCGCACTTCACACTATCCCCTCCCGAACCTCCCACATGAAATGTGTGGAGGCTTCTTCTAGAAGCATTCTGCGATGTGTGCTAATGCGCGTTAAGGAGTCTGGTTTTGCAGTTTCAGATTCTCGGCTTTGAACGTATTATGAAACCGTAGGAACTAGGAAAATGTAATTGTCGTTTTGCTCATTTGAATGGATTCTAGGACTAATTTCGTAGCCTTTCTGATGATTTGGATATGATAAAACTTAACCAGGTAAATTACTTAACGCGTGAAACTGAAAAACGGAACAACAAAAGACTGGAGCAAAACTGCATAAGGGGAACACGCCCCCGTGCCTATATAGGCACGCCCCCGTGTTCGACAAACAATGACACAATCTGACTTTTTTCATCCTTTTGTCTTGTTCCCCATCAATTGTGCATGTTAAGAACCGAACTCATCTTCTGCAAGGTTGTATCCTCTTCATTGTTCTCCATTTTTCAAAGTTTCTTTCACATTTTCCAGGTTTCTTTCAAGAGTATTTATCAAGAGGTTAGTATACGAATTCCTATGATTATGATGGTCATTTACATGTAGTTGGGTGATTAGGTCTCTAAACAACCGAAATCATAGCAATTATATGTAATGACTTGTACTTAAACGTATTATGGAATGATGAATGCCTTAAACCTTCTTGTTCATATTTCTTCTTGAAATTGATTAGTGTTAATTAGTATGATTAGTTAGTTATTAGTTATTAGTATGTTTTCTTTTAGTATTTTTCATAATGCGTGGTGAAATCATTGTTAATAATTTCAAGTTACAAGAATTAGCAAGTAGTGTTAAACAATATATATATATTTTTGTCTTGAATTATTAACTAATGTTTAAAATGCTTAACGTATAATCTTTGGTTTTTCAAGCAAGAAAATGTTAAAACCATTTTTAATCAAAGGTTTACAAACAAAACCACGCGTGCTCGAGTCAAAATTTCATATCTCAAAATGTCAACCGCGCCCCCACGTCTCACAAGACGCACCCCCATGTTTGACAAACTTTTTCTTGAATGTCAAGTTTTAAACTGTTTTTAAACATGAGTTGAATGGTTTGGGTGTTATGTCTTGTGAAACCCATGATCTTCACCAATGTCATAAAACTGCTCCAGAAATTTGTGTTGTATATTTTAAGTTATTTATCAAAATTTCATGATGATGAACCACCCATATTTGCACTTTGAAGGAAACCGTGCAAGATGGTGTCGTGACCGGTTGCAAAGACTCTTGCAAAGGGCTGAAAAGTCGTATTTGCAAGCAGATGAGGAAACCTTGGTGGCTGTTGGACAGCTCGAAAGATATAACAATTTGTTGAGTATTCAGTGGAAGCGGTTGTTTTCACAAAACAGACCTTCTGTTTATGAAGCGGTTGATTGTTATGCATGTAATAAAATAGTGAGTTATGAAATTGATTTTGACTTTTAAAAGGGAAAACTTTGACTTACTTGGTTCAAGTCAAATAGATGTTATTAAAAGTTATCATTATCAAAGTTATCATCATCATATCAACTTACACATATGTACTTGTGTAGAAACTGACTAATCTTACTTGGAGCAAAAGTCATAATATTAGTGTTTTTAGACCCTGATTTGCCTGAAGCTGATGACCTAAAAAATATGATCATATTAATCTTAACTACCAGAGTAGCGTATGCCATCACTTTGAGGACAGGATATATTAGAACTTCATTAGGTCATTCTAGAGAACTGTTAAGGTGAACATGGTTGATGATGCACTAACCATCACTAAAGGATTGATGATAATCATGTTCATGCTATTTTTAAACTGACTGTGAGATAGTGTCTATAGTTTGAGATGATGTTGACAACTATAAGAGATCAGTAAAGATGAACTCCTTACGTTCTTTGCAAACATTATGTATCAAGGTGGATTTATAGGGAAGCAAATTGTAAAAGTCCAAATGGACCTACAATGGAGATTTTTTATTCATTACTTCCAACATTGCTTATTTAAGAGGAAGATTAGCTGGAATGATATTCCCCTCACCGCATCATCTGCCATATGTGCATTATGCACTAACAGACCATTCAAGATGTTTGCTTATGTGTTAAATGGCATGTTATCAAACATTAGAGAAGAAAGAAGATCTATGTTCCTTACTGTCGCACCCTCAAAATCCACGTGCAGGGTTATACCGCGAGGCGTGTGAACAATCCAGGATCCCAGTTATTAGTTACTTAGAACGACACTATATGCAACATTTATAATAAATTAGAGTTTGTAACTTTAAAACATTAGCGGAAGCGTATTGTAAATAAGTTAAACCCGAAGTAATAGAAATGTAACATTGGCAAAAGACATGCCAAATCAATTTTAAAACTAGAATGTAAGATAAATAGAAAATGCAATAGTTCATGTTTCAAATGCATGCTTAAACCGTGCGTGCTCCTAAAGCAGCTGTTAACCTTGACCTGAGAATAGAACACTAAAAGAGTCAACACAATGGTTGGAGAGTTCAAGAGTTTGCGTTTAACATAAACAGTAATGGTTGTAAAACATAAGAAGTGCATTGAAATAGATAGCTAGTCTATATTCATAGGTAATAACTATAGTGATTTCACGATCAAAGCTGACATGTATTTCGTTTGTTTGACTCCTAGCACAACCTACCAAGTTGTGACGATGCTTGTGTCTAGGACAATATTGCACCCGTTTGACCTTGAGTCACACAGAAGTAAAAACGATGGGGCATGAACTCACCTCGTACGTAAAAAATGATAGCAAAGAAACTGACGATGGATGGAAAGACAACCCTTTAAAGGTTACTTAGAACACGCAAGTACATAAGTACGTGTACACAGTTAGCTTAACAACCCTATGTTCTTAATAAACACGTTGACCCAAGGTTTTGAAAAACAATACTCATTTGACCTAGTTGACCTGTTTGACCCGTTGGTAACATATTAATTTAAATCCCATTTAATCAAGTGTAGCAATGCATCATACATGATAATCATACAAGTTGTTCACGTATGTCACATCATCAACTCAAGTTCTACCAAGATCATCATACTACATTAGTTTATCATAATCACATTAATCAACAAGATGCATACCAACCAACATACCCAATAATGATCTATTACAATCCCAAACATGATTCCATAATCTCCTACATAATCCATCATCATATATAGTCAATAAGAACCTAAATTTACCAAATGATCAATCAAGCATCCATATAATACAATTAATACATTCCACCATATTAGACATCATTAACAAACATCTAAACATGATCCTAACATCATGAACATATCAATTTTCTAAGATCACATGTTTCATATAAATAAAGTTTCCCTTTTAGGAAAGTAACACCCCATAACCAATCTAAAATCCAATTCATTCATAAATTCATAAACTTCATACCTAATCAAGTTCATAGCATTCATCTAAACATGATAATCATCATCAATTCATCAAATTTCCTAAGCATCATATATAAAAGTTTCTACTTATAGTAAGGTATGAACAATCACTAGATTTCATGATTTTTCTTGCATAATCCATTTAAACTAACATCAAAGCAATACAACTAACATCATAGAATCATCAACAACCATCAATTGCACAATATCATGATCAAAAGTTACAATTTTGAGTAAGGTATGAACTAGGTCATCAAAATCATAGATTTCTTACACAATCAACCTAGATGAATATTCATATAACCTAATTAACATCATATCATCATCATATCATCATCAATTTCATCTTTTCATTACTAATTTCGAATTAAAGTTCACCAACATCAAAAACCATGAAAATCTTGTTAGAAACTCACCTTAAAACATACAAGGATGATGTGTAACACTTGCTAACACTTGAAACCAAACAAAATCGATTCTTGGTGCGTGTTCTTGATCAAAATCGCAAGGGTTGGGGGTTTGGGATTGTTTTGGCCACAAAGGGGGGGGGGGGGTTTGGGGGGATTAGGGTTTCAATTTTTGGTAATATTGAGTTTGTATGTATTTATAAAATAAACCCCTCTTGTTTACATTTTATAAAAACTAATCTTTTTAAAACTTTTTAAAAGGTTTTAACTACAAAACACAATATTAATAATCATCCATAATAATCATATACATTTCTAACTAATAACAAAACTCATGAAATATATATATTACATGTAGTCATGTTATCATGTAAAATTTACAAATAATATTCAAAATCTATAAATTTCATAACCACAAATTAATAATCAATATTATTAATTAAGTGATTATCTGATAGTCATTGTTAATTATTATTAAGTCACCAACGTTCAATGGCAACTAGTGTATGCTCACGACACGTGTATTAAGTCACCTAACGAAACTAACGGAGTTTGGTAACAGAAAATTACCGGATGTCACATTATCCCCATGTTGAAAGAATTTTCATCCTGAAAATTGCATTACATGGTTGTGTTACATCACTGGTCTACTGCATTGGCACAAGGAAATCGGGTGAGTTTTAGGTGAGTTGTCACACTTAAGTATCCAAGATTCTTACAGTGTCTGATCAACCAAATCTTTCCTGACCTGGTAGGCACATAACCAGTAATGAATTTATTTCATCATTTAGCTAAGTCATATGGATACATCAAGAAGAAAGACCCCATAAGTTATTATAGTGGTGCTTTCTTTCTACTTCTGCCATTGATGCTTGAACAAATTGGTCTAGGCATGTTAAAGGATGAGAGGAATAATAAGAACAACAAGATCAAGAATAAAAACAACAAGAAGAACAATAGGCGAAGTACAGGGTGAAGAAGCTGTACATGATGAACCCATCATCCAAGACATGCCTGTGATAGAAGAAGAAGAAGTTGTTATTGCTAAAGGTTAGAAGAAAATGTCACCATATCAAGATGTAAGCGGTGATCTTCATATTACATCTCCTGATCAAGTACCATCTCTCATTACATCTCCTATTAAATCTCTAGTTCCATCTCTATTTCATCCATTTTCTGCTGTTATTGAATCAGCTAATGCTAGTGAATCTACTAGTTCAATTAATAGTCCTGAATCATCTTTGGATGAAGAGGAACAACCATTAATTCAAGAGCAAGCAAGAAGACAACAAACATCAAAATACTTACCTTCTAAGGCCACTTAGGAATCAATAGGTCAAGTACTTCCTCAATAGTCCAGTGAGTCAGACAGATATGAAATTATGTCTAAGTTTCAACTTAAAATTAATAGAACAAAGAAGATAGTGAGAAGGAAAGACAAAGTCACTGCTGATCGGACTGATGATTTGATTTTGAAAGACAACAAAATCAAGGAGTTAGAGTCCATTATTTAGAAGATGAGAGATGAAGTTGTGTCACACCACCGGGTCCAGGTAGGGTGGGACGTCACAGATTAGCAACAACATATATGGCAGCGGAAACAAACCATTATAAGAGCTCAAAGGGAGAGAACATCACATGGCATTAAAGTTTTAAAAGACACCGGGCTGGAAACAGATCCAGCCCCAAATGGTTACATGTTCAACATAAATTTAAATTGTCATGATATCAAATTGTCAAAGTCATAAATTCTGGTCACACAACAATGCCATGGTCTCGGGGTTGAGTCTAA
>BJCO01440918.1:0-16393 GCA_018326465.1 Flaveria floridana | reverse complement strand
GTTGAGAGAGAAGGGGGGAAGAAAAGATAGGGTGTGTGCAGACACATGGGATTTGGAAGAGTCTAGATAGGTATTTATTGTTTTCTTCTTTCACCCCTCTTCTAGCTCTTTTTATTTTATTTTTTTAACCGACGAAACATGTTTTATACTCTAGATTTGTGATAATAATATAAGTTTGTTTGTGGTTGTTAGTTTAAAAAATAGGTTTAGTTTAATTACGGAATATTTCAGTATTCTGCAGACGTTAAAAAAACAAATAGTGTTTTTCTGGCAGACTGCAGACATTTGGTCCACCTCTTCTGCTGCAGATGTCTGCAGATGTGGTCCGCAGACTGCAGACGTTTTTCTGCAGAAAAAATAAACAGCACCAAAGGCATCCACATCCAGACCTTACGATGAGTCAGAGCATCCTAAGGAAGTGCAACAAGAGGCTGCTCAACCAACTCCTACTTAGGCACAACCTCTTGCAATTAGAAGACCCATCTTCTCTTAGACCTTTATTACTAATCCAGACAGATGGTATGTCATTAGAGATCAAGGTGGTCAAGATGTCTACTTCTGACAGGACATGCTTGATCTACCTCTGCATGATCTCCATGACATGAGAATGAACTATAAGAGTCTAAAAGATCCTGATGAAATGATAAAGAAGGGAATGGTCTTGATCCTAATGAGGACTATCAAATGATGAACAATCTTCTCTGTTTTGATAGCATCAGCCTAGGGGGAGTTTGTAAGGTTTTATATAATGGTTGATACAACCAAAGCAACCAGAGGCTTCCTGCATGCATACACTCAGTACCAAGTAGAAGTAGCTCCGGAAGTTTTATACTTAGAACAAGAATTATTCTAAGTATAAAATCTTCCAAAGCCAAAGTTGCTTCGGAGGCTTTATACTCTGCACAAGAATTATTCCAAGTACAAAATCTTCCGAAGCCAAAGACCAAATCTTCTAAAGCCAAAGATGAAGTCTTCCATAGCTTCAAAGACAAAGTCTTTCGAAGCCAAATGAAGTGAAGATTGATTTCTTCTGAATACAAAGAAGAACATGCTTTTCTCTGATGTACTTTGCATAAAGCTGACCCACTTTCCGTTGCAACTCTGCAGACTCACCAACTTGCATGAGTTAGTGAAAAGGTCCATGCTGTTACAACTGTACATTGAGGTCTTGACTCTATAACTTTCTACTTTACATACTTTTATCCTTTTTGTAATATAATTTGGATGTGAGCTGTGGCATGTCATTGTCACTAGTCAAACGGTAATCTAGCTTTTGACTCTACATTGATTTTGTTCTCTTTCAATGTTCCAACTGGATTTCCAAGTATAGCTGGTTGTAGGATGTAGTATAAAGTTTCTCAAGGTCTTGTAATTTATAACACTTATGCATTGTATCTCTTGTAAGAGAACTTGAGATTAATATACAACATTCTTGAAAACCATATATATTGTTCTTGAGTTCTGTCTCACTGTTACTTGTGTTCTTTGCATCTTGTTCTTAAATCCGGTCTTTTATTTGAACTGTTAAGTGTTCTAACACTCTCCTAATTATGAGACTGATTGTATTGACCATCCCTTAACCAGTCTTGCACACTATCTCAGTATCCCTATTAGCATGGCTACAAGAGAGGTACTATAGATGGAACACACTTCATCAAAGGAACAGGAAATGACTTGGTGTTGGTTCAAGTTTATGTAGATTATATTATCTTTGGGTAAACTAATCCAAAGCTTTGCAAAGACTTTGAGAAGCTGATGAAGAATATATTGGAAATAAGTGACATGGGATAACTTAATTTCTTTCTAGGAATTCAAGTGAAGCAGGTTGACAATGGCATCTTCATAACTCAGTCAAAGTGTGTACAAGACATACAAAAGATTCAACATGACTGAATGTAAGGTTGTAAAGACACCAGTAGCAAGAAACCACTCCCTTAGACCTGATCTTGAGGGGGAGTGTGTAGATGAACATCTTTATAGAGCTATGATTAGGTCTCTTATGTGCCTCATAGCCAGCAGGCCTGATATCATGTTTGCTACATGTATATGTGCAAGACATCAAGCCATCCCCAAAATGTCACATCTGGTTGCTATCAATAGAATTCTTAGATATCCAAAGGTGCTCTTAAGCTGGGCCTTTGGCATCCAAAGAATTCTGATTTCAATCTGTATGCTTATACAGATAGTGACTATGGTGGCTGCAACATGACTACAAAGTCTACATCTGGGGATGTCAATTCCTTGGTGGAAGGATAGTCTCATGGTAATGCAAGAAAAAAATCCTTTATGTCTGCAATAACTGTTGAAGCTGAATACATTGCTATTGCTAGCTACTCTACTCAAGTGCTTTGGATTCAGAATCAGATGTTGGACTATAGATTCAACTTCAAGAAGACTCCAATCCATATAGATAACAACAATGTTATCTCTATCATAGAGAATCATGTGCAGCACTCAAGGACAAAACACGTCAACATCAGGTATCATTGAATTAGAGACTCCAAAATCTATTGTCAACCACTCCTTCAGATAGATAGGCTATAAAGGTGATTACTCTATAAGAACCTTTAGGAAAGGGAAGGTCTCCTACTAGTGGAAGTACCTCCTCCATGTTGTTATCCACGGTTTATCAAACAAGCATGGAGGATGGGACCAAATTCCTAAAGACCTTAGTCTATGAGATGGTTTAGGGGGTCAAGTTTAGCTATTCTTAATTTGTATATACTAATTTACTTGCAAACTTGGACTCCTTAGAATTCTTAGAATATTACATGTTTCCTAGATATGTCCAGCACATTATTAACTGTGAACTGGGCTCATAGTTAAGGAGAACAGGTAATGTTCTAAAAATGGGACAGATAAAGCCTGATATCTTCAAGACTATAAGAAAGCCTACTGTGGGCTTTTCAGGGGTAGAAACAACCTTGTCCCAAAAATGTTAGAGCTCATTGCTCAAGGTGATAACCTAGCAGCACCAGCTAGTGTTGAACCAACACCTTCTACTTCTTAACAACCCACACAGCCCCAAATCACCATCACTTACACAAGAAAATCCAAACGAACCCATGCACAAGCTACTCAGCTTGTGCAGGCCCCCATATCCTCATCCATGCAAGAGGAAGTGGACAATAGAGCTCCCACTTCCCCTGAGGAGCAAACCACTCCCATCTCATCAAGGATCAGTGTTGAGATTCCTCATGCTTAGCTTGATGAGCTCATAACCCAAACAGCCTTAAGCCTTCACTCAGAGTCTAAAAATTCTAATGAACAACCTTCAAGGGTAAGTTACCATCCCCAACATCTAGACCTTAACGAACCTATTCCCAACCTAGAGTTCTATGTTGATGATGACATGGGCTTCAGTGAGTACCATGAGCCTCTCTTCTCCACCTCTGCTCAAGGAGAGATGATTACTCTTGCATCACCCATGTCTAACCCACATCATCCATCCACTAATGAGGTGGATCTTCCTGAACATGTTTAGGAGATCTATATGAAAGAGGCTCTTACTTCAGCAAGTGACTACATCATTAAGACCTCAACCATGGAAACCCAGCCTATTGACACTTCACCTGAAGTTGTCATGGTGCAGGGGAAATCCAGCAGCCAAGAACAAAGTGCTGGTGATGAGAAAGAAGACTTAGGTCATGCTCTCTTATGATTTTTTTGATTATGATGGGGGAATATGAAACTAAAGGTGCCACAACTAACTAAAACTTGCACTTATTTAGTTTATAAGGTTAGTCACCTGGAATCTCAGGTGACTACATTGCAAAGGAGGGTCTATGATCAGCAACTTGAGATCTCTCATCTCAAGGAAAAACTAGTTGGGAGACCTATCAAAAGAACTTAACCAGGTCCATAAGAACCTGTGGATGTGGTGGACCTAACCTCCATCTCACCTATGCAAGAGGGCGATGCTACCAAAAAGGGGAGAAAGTCCTAGCAATCACATAACCTGGGAGTTCTTCTCAGAGTATGGACATTAAGGATTCACCACCCTTACTTTCAATTGTCCATACTCAGCAACCCTCTCAAGTCTACATTGATGTTGATTAACTCATATAAGATATGTTTGAGGAGGGTATACCAAGGGCTATGCTTACCCCATCTCATCACTATGAGAATCCAATTATGGGATGGAGGTATGACACTGATAGAAGAGCCCTTGTAATCTCTAGATCTCAGGGGCAACATGAAATCTTCAACTTCTCCAACCTAATATTCTATGAGAGCACCTATCTGATTGACCTTCCACTTGTCAATCCAAGTCAAAACAGGCAAGCTGCAAGGTTAGCAGATAGGATTCAAGAAAGGGTGCTAGACGAGTTCAAACTAAGATCCAAACCATATAGGCAGAGGCTAGCAAGTAAGACTATTGTCAAGTGGATGTTGAGGTGGACCCCAAGATTAGCTTCAAAGGGAAAACCTTGACTGAAGGCCCAGTAGTTAAGCCTATGAATTTTGAGACAGGAACATCTTCAACACCCGTTAACCTCAGTGAAGCAGCATCTGGTGAATGTGCTTCACATCCTTTCTCTGGCCAGAGCTTTACTGCTGAACCAAGCAATAAAGGCCAAAGCATTCTCCACCCTGAGTCACCAAGGCCTATGAGTGACAAAGGGAAAAGGAAACTGACTCCTAAGGAGATTGAGGAAGAGGAGAGAGATAGGAAGAGGAGAGAGAGAGGAAGAGGAAGCTAAGGGGGGGAGTTTAATGGGGTCCCCAGGATTTATGGAAGCTACAATCAGGGCTACCCCCAGGCCAAATACTCAAGATGATGAGTTGAGGGAAGCTAGATTAAACTACTTGGGGACCAGGAACTACAACATAGATGAACTTATCTCTCTTCCCTTAGAAGAACTCAATGAACTTGCTGACACGGAGTTTTAAAGGAGAGGAAGGAGGCAGAGGATGTAGAATTCCTCCTCAAGATCAAGGAAGAAAGGAGGCAAAAAAGACCCTACAAACATCCTCCTACCCTCTCCCCAGTTCAAGAAATTCCTAAGATAGAGGTTGTGGCAACTGAACAAACTCAGGTAGACAAAGAAGCAGATAGACAAAATATGATCAGCTACCTGAGTTCCATAGGCCTCTATCAAGCATCTATACTTCTTCCCTTATCACACGAGTACATAGAATTTGAGTACCTCAAGCAGTTTAAGTAACAAGTGATAAAAGAACAAAAAGTTGCTAAAAGGAAGATGAGCGAAGAAGCTGCAAAGTCAAGAGCCATTGTGTAAAGAGCCAAAAGAAGTCTGCTGATAGGTAGGATGATGAGCTTCTTGAAGTTGTATAGATTCTCTAAAAGGAGGCTTGGTCCAATGTCTCTATCCACTATAGATGAACACATTAGAGTGATCAAACAAATGATTAAAAAAGGGGAGCTTGTTGACTTACATTCCCCACCAAGTCAAGCTCCTCCTGAAGTTAAGGTCAAGGTTGAACCCTAAGAGACAACACAACCTAGACCTAGTGCTGGAACATAGCCAACTTCATCTTCTAGTCCATAGTAGGATTCTGATCCCTCTTCTTCTGAACCTGTGATGGAAAGGACCCAACTAAGAAAGACACACAAGAACAACCTTGTACTGAAGGCCAGTCTTCTCAGTTAAAGTCTTCAAAGAGGAGGAAACATATGGCCATGAAGAGGGATACTAATAAAAAGAAGAAGTCCGAATAATCCACCTCCACACCTCAAGATGAGTCAGAGCATCCTGAGGTGGTTCAATAAGAGGCTTCTCCACCAAGTCCAACACAAGTAGAGCCTCTTGCAGCTGGAAGACCCATCCTGTCCTAGACTTTTGCTGCAAATTCAGACAGATGGTATGTCATCAGAGATCAAGGAGGTCAAGATATCTATTTCTGGCAATACATGCTTCATCTTCCTCTGCATGATCTCTATGACATGAGAAGGTACTATGAGAGTCTAAGGGAT
This sequence comes from Flaveria floridana, assembly GCA_018326465.1. NCBI lineage: Eukaryota > Viridiplantae > Streptophyta > Magnoliopsida > Asterales > Asteraceae > Flaveria > Flaveria floridana. The sequence continues at coordinate 10,455 of BJCO01440918.1, read as the reverse complement.
CCTGACCAATGATGAAGAAAGAAATGGTCTTGATCCTGATAAGGACTGTTAAATCTGAGATCCCTTCTCTATTTTGGTAGCATCAGCCTAGGGGGAGTTTGTAAGGTTACACTTGAAAGGCTGATGCAACCAAAACAACCAAAGAGCTTCCAGCATGCATGCATGAAATGTAGAGTAGAAGTTACTTCGGAAGTTTTATACACTTCATAGAAAAATATTCTGTGTAAAATCTTCCGAAGCCAAAGACCAAATCTTCTGAAGCCAAAGATGAAGTCTTCGGAAGCTTTAAAGACAAAGTTTCCGAAGCCAAAAGATTGAAGACTGATTTCTTCAAAGACAAAGAAGGCATGTTTTCTCTGATCAAATTTTGCATAAAGCTGACCAACTTTCCACTGCCACTCTAAAGACTCGCCAACTTATACAAGTTGGTGAAAATATCCATGCTTTAATGAACTGTAAAATATATTTTGGAGTCTATAACTTTCTACTTTGTACCTTTTATCCTTTTTGTAATAGATAGGATGTGAGCTATGGCATGTCATAGTCACAAGTCAAAAGGCATTCTACCTTTTAACTGTACATTGATTTTATTATCTAGATTAGCGTTTCCAGCTAGTTTTTAAATTGCAGCCGGCTGTAGGATGTAGTATAAAGTATCTCAGACTCCTGTATATCATTTTATGCTTTGTAACACTTATAATAGAATTTGAGAGCAATACACTATTTTTGAAAACCATACGTATCTTGTTCTTTGTTCTGTCTAAATACTTACTTTTGTTCTTAGTGTCTCTCATATAAACCCGGTTCCCTATTTGATCGGTTAAGTGTTCTAACACTCTCCTCATTATGATACTGCTTGTATTGACCATTCCTTAACCGGTCCTGCTCATGTTAAGCCTAGCCTTTATTTATTTAAGCCCTTTTTGTGTTAACCCATGTGTTTTAGAAAATCTGACTAAGTTAGTGTTTAAATAATATGATTCAATTGTTTTGTTTGATTAGTTAATCTGATTTAAAAAAAGAAAAAAAAAGAAAAGAAAAGCAAACAAAAAAGGATAAAATGAGAATGATATAAAAAGAGGGTGAAAAAGTTGACCCCCCAAAAAAGGATGTTTATTAGTAGTGTGCTTATTAAAAGAGCCAACTTTGATCCTCTATTTTAGTTTACCAATTGCGTATTGTGTTATGTGTTTAGGCTAGCGAAGTCGGATTTTTCTAACACTGTAGTCGTATTTTCATCTTGTTTATTCCTACCCATTGCCCTAGCCACGTTACAACCCCTCTTAAGACCTACTTGATTTGTGCAAAGTTCAATTGTTAGTTGGTGTAGATGTGATACCTTTACAAGCTTATCATAACGTAAAGTGTCGCAATAAAATCGAGAGTACCACAAATATAAACTAGTACCTCTTATACTAGTTCACTAAATAAACCGAGAGGAGAGAATATTATGAGAAGTTGTGGACTATTGTGTGCTTAGAGTCTTTAAATGAACTGAACTTATTTAGTGCGTCTGTTTTTCAAAATTCGTATCATGCTTGCTTGTGAAGTTGTAATTTTATTGATTGTGACTGGATAGTTGATTGTCTTTATGAAAAGTGGGTGGTGTTAATTGATTTTTGCGTTCATGTACCTAAGCTTGTTGATGTTACACATGTCGTGAGATAAGATTTGCTTAGGGACAAGCAAACTTCAAGTGTGGGGATATTTAATGTGGTCTAAATTATATATATAATATATAAATAATTTCTACACTTCAATTAGCTTTTGGGTTATTTTTTATTAGATTTTGCACATAAATGGTTCATATTTAGATTTTGAATGTTTTACAATAAAACTACAAGAGAAAATGGTTTATAACTTTGAACGATAAAGATAGTATATACTTATCTAAATGAAAATAGAAATTTAAGATATAAAATATTGAAAAAAAATGGAGTTAACTATCAAATTTGAAATATGAACTGGGATGAGAAACAAAGACAACAACAGAAGTTAAATATTAAGTTTGGCATTAACCATGATTATATTTAGATATAAGTAGTTTAACTTTTATTGGATATAAAGTTAAAATAAGAATTGGTTGTTGAAATTCTTTGTAGGCCCACGTGGAATGAAGTTCAAATTGAAAGAATGGATTGCAAAAGAAAAAAAAATAAATCAAGCCCACGTGAACATTTAATTTATGGATTTAATTCAAAAGGGGGAGTGTAAAAGAAAACCACATATATTCTTAGAAGGAAAGAAACCCTTAGACTGCATACGTGCAACGCATTCATACGCACACACGGAAAAGAAAATAAATATTATTTTCTTGGATTCAACTTTGAAGATTTTGAGTATGTTTAGAGATCAATATAAAAGCAAGCAGTAAGATCGGAGAGCAAGAACGGGAAGCAACGATTGAAGCATTCAAGCATCGAAAATCATTCGGTTTCGTCTCGTTATCGATTATTTTTTTCTTTATTTCATAGATTATCTCGTTTATGTTTTTAAAGTTTACAACTTTATTATTGTTATTAATGTTTTTCAACATTATGAGTAGCTAACGTTTTTAATACTACCTAGATTGAATTGAAAACTATTCATGTTTTGATTAAATAGTTGGTTTTAGTTTCGTATATTTTTTTATTAATCTTAGAACTTGATTATTTTCTCAATTAAATATGGACATATGTATTGTTTTATAATTAAAAGTTATTGTCATGCTCGTGTATGTTTGATCTTGATTGATTCCGTAACATCTAGATTAGCTTTGCACATAAAAATTAATTATTTTGTATTTTTAATTTTAAACTTTAATTAGAGATAATCTTAGGAGTTTTGGCTTGACTTTGATAGTATTTGCAATGTGCTACCTTATCTAAAATCTTGGGGTGATAGATATTGCTTAAAACCTCCTACCCCTTGTTTGTTAGGTTTAGATTTCGCGAGAGCGTGTTCTTCCTTTCATTCGTCGTGTTAGTATGTTAGGGTATTTAATTGGATTTAATTAAGTTGTCATTTATCTCAGGGTTAGAAACTATAATCTTAAAGATAATGTGATAGAAAACCTAGGGATTATCTTCTATTAGACATTTTAATAAACCTATCTTGTGCTTTACACGTGTCTTTGGTTTTTTAGGGTGTAGCAACATACTTAGTTAACCCTAAATACATATTTTTAGAGGTAGTCATACGAGTCATTGCCTTTGTGTCATTACATGTTAGTTAGATTCTATTCAAATTTCCAAGTTTGAATTACTATTTGTTTATTTTCTTTCGTCATGTTTAGATTAATTAACTTTTAGTTAAATTGTTTATTTTGTTTATTAATAATTAATTAAAATAAATAAACTAATTGGGTTAGAAGTCGATAGAGGTTTAGTAACAAAAGCCGCCAAACGTGTCTCGAGGGTTCGATATCTGGAGTTATTTAAACTTTACTATATCACGACCGGTACACTTGTCGTTTGTGTGAAGTTTAGTCAGAAATTTTCTTTTTTAAAATTAAATTGTGAAAATCGTTTTTTTATAATAAATTAATATATACATATATATATATATATATATATATATAGATAGATAGATAGATAGATATATATTCACACATCAACCACCCTCCTGCAGCACCTTCAACCCATCACCACCGTCTCACAGCACCCTCAACTAGCTACCATTGTCACTGCCTACACTCTCGAATTTGAACAGAGAAAGAGAGGTGTCGTTATGATCGGTGGCCGAAGGAAAGAGAGGGGGTGAGAGAGAGAGAGAGAGAGAGAGAGAGAGAGAGAGAGACTTAGACCAATGTTAGTGCTTGATTTCTCATATGGCGATGACGAGGTGGTGGTGATGGTGATAAAAATGAAAATGAATATGAAGATAAAGATGAAGATGAAGATGAAGATGGAGGAAGGGGGTGAAGTGTGGTGGGTGGGGCTTGGGTGGGGCTTGGGTGGGCTAAGTTTGGTATATTTAGATATTACTTTTTTAATTTAGGTGTATATTAGTAATTTTACACTGACTTAATAAAAAAACTTAACTTTTGTTAGCTTCGAGTACTACCGATGTGCGTACCATGCAAGTTCAGGTTCGCATCTGTAATTTATTGAAAATGGGGACTAAAGTTGCAATACGTGCAAACCCTAGGGACTGTCCGTTCAATTTACTCTAAAAAAATAAGGGTGGTGGGGGCGCTATCGTTGTGAGGCCGCGGTGGGGCTGGCACCACGTGACAATACCGTCGTCGGTCCCCCACACCGCAAATTCACACGCCATAAGGCGAGTACACGTAAAGCCACACCACTAACATTGCCACTTTTTTTTAGCTTTAACCACCCCACCAACGGTCACCACCTTCTCTTCCCTTCACTGTCGTCACCACGTCCACTGTTACCCCCCCCCCCGGATGGTTGTATAGTGGTTGTTAGGGTTGTACCCAGGTGAGATGGTGGTTTTGGTTTTAAGAGATGGTTTTATGGTTGATGGTGGTGGTAAGGATGGTGATGGTCATGGTTGGAAGGTGGTGATGGTTATGGTTGGAAGGTGGTGATGGTCATTGTTGGAAGGTGGTGATAGCGTTTAATTTTTTGTTTTGAAATAAAAAATTTGGTATGATTTGGTGTTACATACCATTATATGATTAATGGGTATATGGTGTAGATATATGGTACGGTGGAAGTGATATGGACATGACCACCCTAAAGGGATGTTTAACAGCATTTGAATCAGCCTCTTAAGGGGTTTAGATGTCTGAATAGTTTAACACTTAATTATTCAGACTATTTGGTTTGCAAGTAAATTTCTGAATGGTTCAGACATTTTACCTCTAAATGGTTAAGCATTACACTAATGCTGAATGATTAAGTATTACACTAATGCTGAATGGTTAAGCATTACACTAATACTGAATGGTTAAGAGGTCTAATGTTAAATGGTTAAGACCTCTTATTTGAATCGGTATTGTCTTTGAATAGTTAAACAATATACTAACTTTTAATGGTTCAGACCATTTAATGGTTCAGCACTTAATCATTCAGACCTATTATTAGTTTACCAATTAATCATTTAGAAATTATCAAATGGTTTTAAGTGTTAAGAAAACTAGAAAAGTTATATATTTGCCCAAATTATGGTTTGATACGAGGATTTGAATATTGAAAAGACCGTTTCTGATTGCATCTTGTCCCTTCCCCGACACAATCGCCGCCTCAACCATCGTTCCCAGACAAAACAAACTCCTCCTTTCAACCACCGCATCAACGTCGATAACACCACCACCACCACCAATCAATTCTCTTCACAAACATCCACGCAACACATAATTCGATCTCAGAACCCAAAGATTTCACAATTTTGCATGTTTGCCTTCGAGGGTTCTACGGACATGCAGTTTCTCGACGGAATTCGTTTCAGTTTGCTTCTTCTCACTCTCAAACCCTAGCTTTTTCAACCCCCGGTGAGAGATCTTTTCCTAATCTGGTATTTAGATGTTGGATTTGTTTGGATACAATGTCCATTTGATTTGCAATTCAAGTGCCAACCATATATCCACTGAGGAACTTAATGATTTAATACTGCATTTGCGGAATGTTATTTGAATTCTGCTGCTTTTTCCATCGGCACAAGATGAGGAGTAGAAACGGTAGAGATGAATTTGATTACTCTAAATGCTCTGTATGTAAAGATTTATCAATTGGGTTGATGAGATCTCTCTGCTTTCTTATAGTTTTTGTGGTTGGGGTAGTTGTTGGTTTGCTTTCAAGCGCACAACCCTACATCCTTACACCAAATCAGCCCCCTAATTCTGCGTGTACTAGTAGCATAATGGACGCGATTGCAGCCAATGATCAAAACAGTACTACCACTAATATTGTGCTTAATTATGCAAAAGAGGATTGTTTGAGTATGGAAAGCTTTCGTTTTCCCAAGAATCTGAGCCATCGTATGACCGATGAGGAGCTTTTATGGAGAGCTTCTTTGGTCCCTGAGAATGCACACTATCCGTTCCATAGAATGCCTAAGATAGCTTTTATGTTCTTGACAAGGGGGCCTCTTCCATTTTTGCCATTGTGGGAGAGATTCTTCAAGGGTCAAGATGCAATGAAGTATTCAATTTACATTCACACAAATCCTGGGTTTGAGTTTAGTGTTTCAAATTCTTCGGTTTTCTACAACAGGCAGATCCCTAGTCAGGTACGTGTTAGCTGGTTTCGCTTTTTTATTTATTGTTGTAGTTTATAAATTTTTAAGAAATTTAGTGATCAATAGTAGTCTATGACCAGTAATCAATTATATTGATTGCTTTGTGTCACTGAAATAGTTGCATAGGCTTTTCTATGAGGGTTCTTAATGATGCATAACAGCGTTCTTGTGAAGCACAATGAATATAGTGAAATAAGGTTCCTTGATTCGCCTTCAAATGAACGTGTGGCTAATACAACTTTTAAGCATCTAAGGGAAGTACATATTGCTGTGTTTAATTTATATCTTTATGCAACTTGAAGAGTGGTTCTCTGTGAATTAGTTCACATGGCTTCGCTTGGAGTATTTGAATGCGCATGTTTAAATGCCTTAATTCTTAAAAAGTTAGTTGCAATACACTGATTAGCATTATGCATATTTAGGAAATTTTACCTTTACCTTCAAAATCAAATTCGTAGAAGCATCTCGTCTGGTTATAGGGTTGGATCCAAGGGTGTTTAGGATATGTACGTGCATAAAAGTAAATTACTTTTGAAGTGTAGAAACAGGGAATAAAGTAGAAAATATATTTGTGATGGTAATGTATATCCGTTTTTTTCGGATAGGTATAGTTTTCATCATCTACCCTTTTTCGGTTTTACATGCCGTTTTTTATGTGCGCATTATTTAATTCTTCATGTGATATCTACTATGCTTTGTATTATGATTGTTATTGTTATTGCCTTTGTTAACGAGTCGGGGGTCTCTTCGTAAGCGGTCTCTCTATCTTTCAAGATAGAGGAAAGACTTGCCACCATATACCCCTCCCAGACCCTGCTCTTCAGCGGGATACACTGTGTTTGTATGTTTATGTTTTTTTATGGTAATGTATATCCTATTGTTTCATGTGACTATTCAAATTTAACACTTATTTCTTCTGTTCCTTGTTTTCAGGCTGTCAAATGGGGAACCGTGTCTCTAGTTGATGCAGAAAGACGGCTTTTAGGCAACGCTTTACTCGATTTTTCCAACGAGAGGTTTGTTCTCCTATCAGAGAGCTGCATCCCGATTTACAACTTCCCAACTATCTACAGATATCTGGTTAAATCCAATTACAGCTTCCTGGACATCTATGAGGACCCATCCAGATATGGGCAAGGCCGGTACAACCGTCACATGAAACCTGACATCAGGCCACGCGACTGGAGAAAAGGGTCTCAATGGTTTGAGATGAACCGTGCACTCACCATTAAGGTGATCGCGGATACAAAATACTACAACCTTTTTAAAAGGTATTGCACTCATGATTGTTACCCAGATGAACATTACATGCCGACTTTTGTGCACATGTTTCATGAACCGCTTAATGATGATAGAACAGTGACATATGTCGATTGGTCGTTAGGGGGCCCACACCCGGTTAGTTTTGGGGCTAAAGATATTACTGAAAGTCATATCAAATCTCTTAGGAACAATGGGACTACTTGCTCATATAACAAGGGAACTTCGCCTATTTGCTATTTGTTTGCTAGGAAGTTTGAGCCAAGTGCGTTGAAGCTGTTACTCGAGATTGCTTCAAAAGTACTTGAATATTGAAATTTTGTATTATTATTTTAGATAAATGTGTTGTAGCTTTGTTGTATTGGATGGTGGTTGGAGGAGAATGTACAGAATGTTGGACTCTAGAGTTTTGGGAGTATTGTTATTAAGTTTTGTTTGATATAGAAATTAGAGTTAATTACACGATTGGTTCCTGTGCTTTACCCATATTGCAATATTGGTCCCAACTTTTAAGAAATTACAAGGTTGATCCTTAACACGATTTGTCCCTGAAGTAGATGGCCATTAGTTTTTCTAGTTTAATGAATATAAAATGACATTTTTACTCTTGAACTAAAAAAAATACTTCAACTATATTATTAAATTTATCTGGGACTCACATATATAATCTATACTATATTAATAAGCATTTGGGGAGGGCAAGAAAGTAATTTCACCCAAAACTCTTAAAATTAAGAGATGTACAACATTTCTTGCATGTGTTACAAGCTAATGAAGCATCAATCAACAAAAACCCTAGATAAGGCTTTCATGAAAGAATGATCACAACACCATCGATCGTCTTCCTTTTGAAATAAGAAGGTCATCAGGGCTTCTTTTCTTCCCCAACACCCTACATAGCATGAAAAGAGAAATGATTCTTGGCTTCTTCCTCAAGGATTCCGTACACTAGCAAAGTGAAATGAGCGGGCGATTTGAAATTCAATTCTCTCCTATAAAGTCACACGTTCGATTCTATATACACAAGAATCATCGTACGATTTGGTGCACTCATGTAAGTAAAATCCTCTTTTTTTAAACCCTAACTTAGTTTTGTTGTTCATGTAAGCTTTTTGGATAACGATGTCAATATACAAGACGAAGATGCGATGGGCTTACCTAGCGATGCCAATGTAGATGGTGGAGCGAGGGCATCGATGATGGTCCTAGAGCGAAACAACAGTGACGGAGTCTTAGAATCCAACTCTAATCGGTGTTATTTCTTGAAACCATCAGTTCTCTCAAGTCTAAGTGTTATGATCACCTTTTTCTCAAGTATTAATTGATTTTAGGTCTCAATTCTTGCTTTGAATTCTTAACTGATTTTTGTTAATTTTATAAGAGACTTGTTTTGGAGCTTAGGTTTCTTTTAATTGTTGGATGATTTGTTTCATAACATAATTTATACAACTCTGTAAATTGATCATATGTGAATTTCATAAACCCCTGAAAAACCAAAACGTTAACTGCCGATTGGACCTCATTTAAACTGCAATTTGATCATATGTGAATTTCATAAACCCCTTTAAAACATATTAAGCATGACTGCAATTTGCAAATATTATTGATTTATGAGAAACAGTCATCTAATATATTTCAGAACCAGTTTAAAATATGTTGTAAACTTGTGTGTACATTTGACCTCATTTAAACTTTTTGACATGTTTTTTCCAGCTAAGTTTTGAATTTTACCCATCCGTCCTGTTAGCAAAACATTACGATCTAAATTAATCCGTTTTCGTATAGGGGTTAAAATCCTATTGACTTTTGTGTGATGTTCCTACTGTGCATATTGTTAAGGTCATATGAAATAATGGCCTGATCTTTCAAGTATTTGTAACATGCAGATACCTGTGAGTTACCCGAGGGAAAGAGAACTGCAGTCTCAGGTTATTCAGTTACAACAAAGGTATGATTATATACAATTATACATATATAAGTCTCAAGCTGCATTGTTTATAATAAACTTCCACAATCTAAAACATTCGTTACAAATTCAGCATTGGCAGTGTGATTGAGTAATTGCAAATAATGAAGACAAGAAATGCACAGGTTTGTCTTAATAGCCTTTCTATATTTAGACATGTGGATGTTGTAGGAGGGTCTCATGGGTTGGGTCAAAACGGGTAAACTCTTACAAGTGCTTGAAACATCTCTTTTGTCCATTTCTTCAAGTTTTATATATGAATAACATGTTAAATATGATTACCTTAACTTTTCTTTCTATTTCCTTTTGCTTTGGCAGTTGGAAAGAAACTTGAGCAATTTAAAGGGGACAAATAGTATCCGAGAATGATTCATAGTTGAGGTGTAATGGAGTCTGCGGATGGCCTATTGTCTGTAAGTTACCTTTCCTGTAGACAGCATATATATATTTCATGTGTACATTCTGATGTTAAATGTTGTAATTCATATACTCGATATTGAAATAATTAAATATTTAAATTAGTATTTAAAAAAAAGAAAGAAACAAAGGCAGTGTTTTTGCTGTCATTTATACAGTTCCAATTATGTTTGGTTTTGTATTATAAAGGATGAAGACAACATGTGTTAGCCTGATGACATCTTGTTGGAAGGTATGGTAAGGCAGTAAGCTCAAGCCTACTTCTGTCATTTGTTTTTCCAGGATAAATTACGTATGCGTGTTAAGTTGGAATTTCACTTTTCGACCAAAAGTGTGACAATTAAACAACAGTTAGGACCATATGCGGTATTAATCGAAAGTTGAGACCAGGACTTGGAGTTCTTTTGATTAGAATAGGAAAATGCCATCTGCATAAATTTTATTAAATTATATAAAGTTGACACAGCCATTATCATATAATTGTATGTATCTAATTTTTTTTAGAATTAGAACAAAGATAGCACTGAAAATAAGCCATATTTTCATTTTACCTGGATAGAAATGCAACTAAAGTGTTGTTTTTAATGTGTAGTCTCGCTCTAATGAAACTTGCAGAAATGGAGTATGGT
>BJCO01440782.1:0-10084 GCA_018326465.1 Flaveria floridana | reverse complement strand
TTTGCAGATATGTTAGTTATCACAAACTAAAGCTATTAGAAGCTTAAATTCGTTCAAACAACAACAAAATTAAAATTTCATGTTCATGAGCATTTGAAGACTTGAAGAACAAGTCCACTTGAATATTCAAATTAATGGCTCAAATTAACTTCAATGGATATGAAAACTTGCAGATCATCATGAAATAACAAATCTAAGCTAATGGTAGCTTTGATTTCATCAAAAGTAACAAAAATTTGCAGATCGAACTTGTGGTTCAAAGTTTTATAAAAAATTTGAAGAACAAGGAGCCAAGGCTCTGATACCAACTGTTGAAATCGATATACGGATCGAATATTGCAATCGTATTGTTTATCGTTTATCAGATCTGTGATGTGGAATCTCACAGACCCTTTGATGATTTCGTGATGATCTTTATGTGCAAGATATGAACATTAATGATTATGAATGAATGATGAACAACGAACAACATAAATTCAGAAATATTTCATTCATTCATATGTTTGATATCAAGAGGATTACAAGGGAGTTTGTAAGAAAACAATCTCACACACACTCAACCTAGAATTCGCTAAATGTTAGAGGAATTCAAAGGAGTTTGCAAGAACAATTTCTCACACCCACTCAACCTTGAATTCTCTCTAAGTTAGAGATTACACCTTAAGTGTGTGTTTTCTCTCTAAAGCTCTATTCTCTCTTTTTTTATCTATTCTATTATCTATATGGAGTATAAATGACTAAGTGTAGTCATTTATACTCTTACAATAATAAGAAATATTATATTTAAGCACAAAATGATTACACAAATATAATTCTAAGTCTGATAAATTCTCTGTTGCTGATGCGTGACTGCCGGGTGCTGACGTCATTCGGGACGACCGCTGATGTTGACTGTTGACTTTGACCACGGGTGACCAAGTTTGACCAAGTTTGACTTTGGTCAATTTTCTTCGTTTTGATTATATTTAGCAAATTTTCATCGTGTCGGTTTTCGTAATCATCATGAGATTAGGCACTTAGGTTTTGGTAAGTATCATCTTTAAATATTCCAACAAACCACCCTCATGAAATACATGATAGGACTTTTTCACAACTTACTTGACCAGGTCATTTAAATTATGACATCTTATTGTGATTGATCGTCATTGGATTCTTTTACTTTGATCCTTTTATTTATTTGATCCATATCGGGATTCTTTTTCACTTCACTTTGGAAGGTGATCCTCTATAGGATTCTTTTTGTTCATTCACATGGAATGCATTTCTTTTATTGCTTAATGTAAGTTGGATGTGTTCCTCATTAGGAAACTTGTTGGATCATGACATCAGCACTATATGCTTGTTTCTCCAGACCTTTGCTCAGCAAAATAGAGGACAAACTGATATGAGTAAATGAGATTCATAACGCATCATTACCTGGTGTGTCTAGGTTGCTACACACATATATTTGGATAAGCTAATACTTACTCATACTTTGAGATGAATGTTTCACAGTTGAATATGAGCTTTATTTCATCACAACATGTGTCTACTTTTCCAAGCTGAGCCTACCCGCATATGAGATAAGTCATGTCAGTCATTTAAGTTTTAGAAATAAGCACAGTGAATGATATAACTACTCTAATTATATCATTTCCCATGAAGTATAAAGCATATTCTTTAACAAAATAACCTCTTTTTGTATTTTTGTAATATTTTAATGTTTTTGTTAATTTTGGTTTTTATTCAAGGTTAATCATGCCAATTGACTGGACAAAGAATTCAAATCGATGACGATCATATGCATTAGTGAACAAATCAGCTAATTGATTGTCCGTGTGGACCTGTATCAATTTGATTAACCCTTTTTTAGCGCAGTCTCTTAAGAAGTGATATCTAATTTCAATGTGTTCTTTTCGAGTGCTAAACTGGATTTTTTGTTATGAACATTGCTGCTGCGTTGTAAATGTGAATTGGTGTGTGCAAGAAGTTAAAACCATAATCAAGCATCTGGTTTTAAATCCAGAGAACTTAAGAGCAACAAGATGATGCTGCTATGTACTCAGCTTCTGCTATTGAAATAGATATGTTTGTCTGCTTCTTGCACTGCCAGGAGACCAGTCTGGGACCAAGAAATTGACAACCACACAAAGTGGACTTCCTATTGAAGTTGTATCCCTCGTAGTCACTGTCTATATACGCATAGAGATTGAAATCTCCTTCCTTTGGATACCAAAGTCCAAGTGCAGGTTTGCCCTTGAGATATCTGAATATCTTCTTGACTGCATTCACATAAGATTACTTAGGATCTGCTTGATACCTGGCACAAACACATACACCAATATTATGTCAGGTCTACTAGTTGTTAGATACATGAGTTATCCAATCATAAATTGATAATGAGTCCGATCCACTGATTTTCCTTCTAAATCTTGACCTATATTCAACTTTGTATCAACAGGAGTTCTGATGGACTAACAATCTGCAAAATCAAATTTCATCACCATGGTTTTCACATATTTTGATTGATTGATGAAGATTCCATCTGCTATTTATTGTACTTGAAACCTTAAGAAGAAAGTGAGTTCCCCTATTGCACTCATTTGGAACTTGGAATGCATAAGGTCTTTAAAATCCTTGCAGAGTTGCTTGTTTGTTGAGACAAAAATGATATCATCCATATAAATATGGACTAGCAACATTTCTTTTCTTTTTATTTTTCTAAAAAGAGTCTGATCAATCTTTACTCTCTTATACCCGTGTGCAAGAAAGAAGGATGATAGAGTCTCATACCACTTTCGTAGGGCTTGATGTAGACCATACAATGCTTTGTCAAGCTTGTATACCTTGTGAGGGAAATCTGGGTCTTCAAATCTTTGAGTTTGACTCATATAGACTTCTTTAGAAATTTATCCATAGAGAAAAGTACACTTTACATCCATTCGGTACACTATGAATTTCATGGATGCAGAGTACGCAATGAAAGGTCTAATGGCTTCTAATCTGGCTATAGGAGCAAAGGCCTTATCATAATCTACTCCTTCTTCTTAAGTGTATACCTATACCACTAATCTTGCTTTGTTTCTGATGACAATTCCCCTATCATCAGTCTTATTTCTATATAGCCATCTGGTACCGATAGGGTATTGACCTTCGGGAAGATCTACCAGTTGCCATACTTCTTGTTTCTTGAACTGGAGCAACTTTTCCTACATTTTCTCGATCCATCTATTGTCTTAAAGTGCTTAGTTTATGTTATTGGGTACCGTCCGACATAGAAAGAAAGAAAACAAACAGATGTTTACAATACTTGACTTGCTTCTAGTCACCCACTCATCAAGTTCACCAATGATGCTTGACACTGGATGACCCTTATGAATCCTAGTGGTTTGAATAGAGTCACCAGCAATTGATACATCAAGATTGGACACATTCAGATCGTCATGGTAAGAGGCATGTTTAGATTATGATGTTGGAGAGTGATGAAAGTAATCAAAGGCTTCACCAGTTTCTGCTTCAGCGACTGCTACACTTTGAACACAATCATCATTGGTATTTCTCTCAGTTTCAACTGGCATAGAGACTGGTTCTGGATTCCTTACTTCATTTGATGGTTCATCTAAAGGAGTAGGAAGTGAACTAGGACCAGCCTCAGTTCAAACATTCTAATTTTGTGGTACTTGTCTGACAGGATCAGCTTGCAATAGAACATCTTCATCAAGTCGATTAGCAGATGTAGGAGGGATCATAGGAAAATCATCTATTATTTCTACTGTTAGGGAAGTTCCAGCTTATTGTAGGTTACCTGCATTTGACAAGTGAAACTGGTCAAAAGATCTAGTAAATGAGTCAATATCAAACAACCAGTCGGGACCATTTATTAACTTAGGAAAGGAATGTTTATTGAATTGAACATTAGTTAATTCATCAATGATGTTTAATCTGGGATTAAACACTCTAAAATCCTTTGAGACTGAGGAATAACCTATAAAGAATCCCTCATAAGACTTTGAAGCAAACTTTCCTAAATGATCTCGGGTGTTTAAAATTGATACAGGACTACCAAATGAGTTGAAAAATCCAATGTATGGTTTTCTATGAAAAATAAGTTCACATGGTGTTCTGTTGCTTTCTTTGACTATAAAAGTTTGATTTTGTACAAAGCAAGATGTGTTAACAACTTCTGCCTAAAAGGTAATTAGCAGTTTAGCATCTCCTAGTATTGTTCGTGCTACTTCAATTACTGTCTTATTTCTCCTTTTAGCTACCTCATTTTGTTGGGGAGTTCTAGCTGCACTCAATTGACGAGCAACGCCTTTAGTTGCATAAAATGAACTAAGATCTTTGTTTTTGAATTATGTTCCATTATCACTTCTAGTCGATTTTACTTTATGATCAAGTTGATTTTTAATTTTAGTGATAAAGTCTTTTATTATTTGTGATGCTTAGTTTTTATGAAGTAAAAAAGAAAACCCATGTAAAATGTGAATAGTCATCAATGATCACTAAACAATATTTTCTTTCCAATGCTCATAACATGAGTTGGTCCAAAAAGATCCATGTGAAGTAACTTCAATGGAGTATTGTTTGTGTTCACAAGCTTTGGTTTATGAGAGACTTGTGTTGTTTTCCTTTGAGACATGTAGAATAGTGGTCAATGAAATGGAATTCTTTTTTAGGTAAACCAATTACGTGGTTTCCTTTGACCAATCTCTTCATGTTTTTGAAATTTGTATGTCCCAAACGTCTATGCCAAAGTTATGACTCATTAAATGATGCTTTACACACAAGACATGTTTCTTCTTTAGGATGTGCAAAATTAAGGTTTAAGACATAGGTGTTATTCTTCCTTGAACTCTTCAAGACAACTCATTCTTAAGGAATTTGAAATCCTGGTTTCAGAATATAGCAATGAGTGCTAGTGAAGTGAGTGGAATATTTGTTGTCATAGATTTGAGACATGCTAAGAAGATTGAAATCTAACTACTCAGAGTAGTTCACTCTGTCAAAGTTTGGTAATCCATTCATCACATATCCTTCACCAGTAATTCTACCACCTTGTGAATCTCCACCAAATGCTATAGTAGTTCCTTGAATATGCTTAAAGTCATGAAGGAGGGAACTGTCTCCTGTCATGTGTCCGGAGCATCCACTGTCCACATAACATAAGTTGTTGAACTTGTATGGATGACCCTACAACCAAAAAGAAACTAGTTAGCATATGGAACCCAAGCCATGATGGTCTTGGGTTGCCCGTTCCTATCCATGACTGTAACTTCTTGATATTTTCCTCTAGGTTGTGACTTAGAGGATGATGTTTTAATTGGTTTGTGTGGGATTCTACTTGTTTTCTTCTGCTTAATTTCAACTGAAGTGTCAGAAGAGTAGTCAAACCTTTGATCCCTATTTCTAGATAAAAATTGGGCACGCTTTTTATTTTCAGAAATCAATTGTGTTCAATATCTTGGAAAGACATTGAGTGATTGTTTCATAATTTTATTTAAATTTTGTTTGACACTCGTTGACTGCCAATTGTCATAGAGTCACATCAAAATTTGAAATTCTTGATTTTTTATTATGTTATGGACTTCTAGCTTTGACCTTTACAGTTAAAATTGGTGAGATGGGCTTGTTTTGTGGAATTCTCATGTCTTTCTGATTGAAGAAGCAATTATGTGTGTTGTGATTTATCATATTACATATAGAACAATACTTGTTAAAATAATAGTTTTTGTTTGAATGATTGTTCATGTCACAGATTGAGCAATATTGATTAAAATAACACTCAACTGTGTTGTGATTGGACATGTCATAATTTTCACATTACATCTGCTTGATCTTTGTTTTGGAGGATGAAACTCCATTATGTTTAACTAGTTTTAATTTTGACTCTTCATTTGCTTTTGTTGAAGAAGCAAGTTCACCTTTTTTATATCAGTAGATTGTTTCACAATTCTATTCTGTTGTTTGTTTAAAGGATGTCTTTGCTTCTTTTAACTCTTTCTCATCTTTGAATCAAATTGATCAACATCCTATTTGTTGATTCCTTGTTTTGATTTTTGTGGTGAGCTTATTTCGATTTTCATTTTTAGGGGTTGAATCTTGGATAATTTCACTTTAAATGATGGAGAAGCTAATGCTTTGCCTTTAGTTTTCATTCAAACCTTTTTTCATTTGCTTGAATCACTTTAAGTCTTTTTTGAATGAATTTCACAAATGGAACAATGGCCTTGACTGGACTCTTTTGTTTCGTGACACTTACACGTTTGATCTTGATTGGATGAACTAATTTGATTTTATCCTCATTTGTTTCAGTGTAAACATTTGGATTATATTGAGGATTGGTTGTCTCTAAAACTGTTGTTTTTGTTTTAGTAACTTTAGGTTCATTTGATTTAGACAAATTGAGCGCTCAGATATAACTTTGTAATTGTCATTGTATGGTGGAGGACAAGAATTGTATCCCAAACCAGCCATGTCCTTGGGCCCCTTTTGTGAATCAAGTAACTCTTGTAGCTTGGCAGAAGAGAATTGAAGCTTTTCTAGTTACACTTTAGTGGTTGATTGCTTAGCTTTGGCTTTGGTTAACAGTTTAGTTAACCTCTCATTCTCAGCTATAAGAGTATACTTTTTGCCATGCAGTTTTTCAATATCAGAAAGTAATGACTTGATTTTGATTTCAAAGATTTTCATTTCATGTCTTAACGTTTCAAATTTTACTTTTTCTTCTTTAATTTTAGCAGACATCTTGTGATTGTGTTCTCTATATCCCTGTAATTCATTAATGCATTTTTCACTATAGAGATTTGATTTTACCTCAAACGACATTGGAGTTTGACTATCATTGATATGAGCCATGAGTGAATTATTTTGAAACTAAGGTTTGGCTTCCTCTGCGTACATGCTCCAATCACAGACTCCATCTTGTCTAATGACAAGTGCATTTGAGGTTAATTGGCTATTTCCATGGGCTTGCTGAGTCAGCTGGTATTGACTTTGTGAGATTGTTGATGGTGCTGCTGACGCTAAAACTGATTTTGATGATTTGATTGAGGATTTGATGATGATTAAGATGATGGTTGACTGTGTGAGTTTCTCTAGTAGTTGTTGCACCTGTGGGGTGCATTGCATTCCCTTGAGAAGTGACCAGTCATACCACAGTTGAAACACTTCACCTTGGATTTGTCATATTCAAGCTTTGTGTTTTCATTCAAGCTTAGCTTCTTTCCCTTTCTAAAGAATTTCTTTGCTCTTATAGCAATCATGTCCATTTGCCATTGTAATTCCATTTATTTAACATTCTCTGGAGCCATTTCTTCCAGATCTTCTTGTAGCAAATGAGCTAAAATGAGTCTGCCTTCCAAGTATGCCTCAAAGCTTGCAACAAAGGCATTGTAAGTAGCCTTTTGTTTTTCAGATTTTTTATTAATAGGCATGCTGGTAGTTGTAGAAGTAGATGGATTGGATGATGATTACTTGTGTTGTTGAGATGAGGCAATGAATCTAGTGGTTCTAGATTGATCTCTATAGAACAAAAAATCATCTTCTTCAGTTATAAAGGCATTTTCCACTGAATGAGTTTCTGAAGGAAATTTGTATGCCTCAATAACTTGAGGTCCACTTAAGTTTCTGCTTCTTTCATCCAACTCCAGAGCTTCAAGTTTTGCTATCATGATGTCTAATCTTGTGCTCTCCAAATCAAGTGTACTCTTCAGCATGGTCACATTCCGCTTCCAACTTTTTGGCAGACTGCGTAGCATTTTCTTGTTCATTTCTTTTTCCTTGTTAGTGACTCCTATTATCTCTAAATCATTTGCCAATTGGACAAATCTATGAAGTTGTTTTGAAATAGATTCTCCCTTGGTAAGGTAGAAGGTTTCATATTGATTAACAAGTTTGTCTTTGTTAATCTCAGTCACCTCACTGCTACCTTCACACATGATCTTCAGTGCGTCTCATACACCTTTTGTTGTGCCATATTTTTCTAATCTTTTAAGGACATCCATCCTTAAAGCCTGAGTCAGAATGGAGTAGGCTTCAAGGTGAATCTTGATCTTCTTATATTCATCATTATCAAGATTAAGACTTAGATCCTCAATGAGAATTCTGACTATCTTATATAATGTGCAGCTTGATCAACAGTCAAAGAACTGGTATGTAAGGCCCCTTGCATATAGATATCCAATAATTTGGAGCTACACCTGTAACATAGTTCCTAAACCTGATTTTCTATTGCTTAAAGTCAGATTTGTGTTTAAGCATTGGTGGTTTAGAAGCATGACCAATTTCAGCAAAGTTGATTTTATGTCCAATAGTTCAAACAGTCCACGGTTTAGGTATATTGTATGTCTTCTATGAACCGTAACAACAGTAGGGTTTTTTAGATCAGCAGCAGTTGTATTTTTAGGTCACTTTTTGTTGATTTTATGTGATGTTGGTTGGTTTTAGACACAGATTAGAAGTCGAATGATGTTTTTTTCAGTTGCTTCAGTTTGAAGATCAGTGCCGGTTGATGAAGTTTTTTGGTATCTTTTTAGCAGTATGCTTATTAACAGTAGAAACCTGTTAATAAACAACTCAACCTCTAGATCAATCGATTTTCCGTCAAGATCTGAGCAGATGTTGAGATGAATCCAAGATCCAAAGCTCTGATACCAATTGACTGGGTCCGGGAATGATATTCTCTAATAATGTGATTTCAACAAGGATCAAATATGATGATTGAGTCAATGATTAGAAATACCAAATCAAAGAACATTAAATGCTAAAATAATACTCATAAATGCTTTGTATATTGATTGGTGAAAAACAGGTTACAGTGGGTGCTAGGGTTTTCAATACAGCGAGTTGAGAACCTTAGAACCTCGTAACTTGAGTACTAGGTTTCTTACAAAACGAAAAACTTATTTATGATGGATATTCTGTTCTATTTGTAGACTGACATAAAGTCTGTACAAAATGACTAAACTACTCTGGTAACTATACGACAATACTAGTCTAAGTACAAAAGGCTTCATCAGAGTTTGTGTTTGACCAGCCGCATTAACTAATGTGGATGCCTTGGACATCATCAGCATTTCTTCGTAGTCTTTAGCATTAAGTGTTTGGTCATCAGCATTGACAAATGTGGATGAGCAAACACTTGTTAGCAATTTTTCTATGTATCCGTATTAGTTAATATGGAAGAACAAATACTTGACAGTACTTGTTCAGACTGTCCGCATTTATATATGCGGAAGAACAAACACTTGTCAGCATATGTTCATTGGTCATCCGCATATACAAATAAGGATAGCCAATACTTGTCTTATTATTCTTCACCTGAATATCTTCTTGGACTTGTGGGATTTTACCAGCAGAACAACCATCAACCACCTCTTGAATTGGCATGTATGATCCTTTCAGGGTCCAACACAAAGGAACAAAAAGAATCCTTTGATACCTTTCGAAAAGAATACTACTTTGGAAGAAAAGGTGGTGACAACTTCTTCCGAGAAAAAAGAATCCTAGGAAGCAAGTCACGCTGCTTAAGCCTCCTCAGGCTCATCTACACTGATCAACCATTGGATGGGATGGAAGATCAGAAAAAATGCTGCAGCCCAAACCTCTTCTTCACAAACCATAGTTGACCCTGTTGGACCCTAAAAGGATCATACATGCCAATTCAAGTAGTGAATGATGGTTGTTCTGCTGAAATCTCCACATGTCCAAGAACCAGCACGGATGAAGAATCTGCATCAACAAAAGAAGACTGTCGACTATCCGTATTTGTATATGCGGATGACCAAAGAACAAATGCTGACAAGTGTTTGTTCTTCCGTATTAACAAATGCGGACAACCAAACAAATGCTGACAAAGGAATTACACATCCGCATTAACTAATGCGGATGCTCAACATCAAATGCACCAAGTGTTTGCTCATCCGCGTTTGACAATGCTGATGACCAAACACTAATGCGATAGAATAAAAACCAATGCTGATGAAGATCAACACATCTGCATTAATTAATGCGGATGATGAAAGAATTGATCTACCCAAGATACATATTGAATTGATGTGGCTAGTGTGATATGATCCAAGTCGGGTCATACCCAATAACAAGC
>BJCO01440505.1:0-12992 GCA_018326465.1 Flaveria floridana | reverse complement strand
TAATTGAATGGGTACTTAATGAAATACAATGTGTGGTTGTACTTATAATGTTTATTATTTCATTGATTAGTAGTTTAACGCTTAGTGGACTGACTATATAGGTTTGTGGTTGTTTGAATTAATCTTAGTAATGTAATGTTTAAGAAATATATTCAAACTTTGTAATATGAAGTTCTCATGTGAATGGCCCATGCTAATGACCATACGCATGAACAACTTCATGCAAATGACTAAGTCGCACGACTGAACCAGGAGACTAGATCAGTCGCATGATTGTTACATAAGATTGGCTCAGTCGCACGACTAAACACCCAGTCATGTGAATGGATCAACCGCAAGGCTTAATCGCACGACTGAACCATACTTGTGGTTCAGTCACCCGAATGAGAAACACTAACCTATAAATACCACTTGATCGCACTTGATCGATTACCAATCGTTCTTAATGTTAGTTTTAATCTACACTTGATTCTACGTGTGTTCTCACTGATTGGATCGCCAATCAAATAGGATTCCGCACTATTTGATTCGGTATACGTGTTTATCAGTTAGTATTTCGTTCAATACTTGATCCTAACAAATCTGAGTTTCAGATGAGCTCTATGGGAGAATTAACATTATTCCTTGGATTACAAGTTCACTAGAAACCAGATGGAATATTCATCAACCAAGAAAAGTGTACTCATCAAATACTGAAGAAATATTCTCTTGTTGATACATCTTCAGGAAAAACACCTGCATCAACCATAGATAAGATTGAACCTGATCCTAAAGGCAAGTCTGTGTATCAAAGATTGTATAAATCAATGATAAGATCATTAATGTACTTAACTGTCAGTAGACCTGACGTTATGGTTGCTGTTGGTGTTGGTGCAAGGTACCAATCTGATCCAAAGGAATCACATATGAATGTTATGAAGAGAATATATAGATATCTTAAAGAGAAGCCAGCACTTGGAATTGGTATCTCAAAGAAGGAGAATTCAACCTCTACTCCTATTCAGACAATGATTTTGGAGGGCGTAACAATAACAGAAAATCCATAACAGGTGGATGTCAATTTTTAGGACCAAGACTTATGTCTTGGCAGTGCAAGAAACAAACAAATGTTTTAGTCTCCACAGCTGAAGCTAAGTACATAGCTGCTTCAGCTGGTTGCTCTTAAGTTTTATTGTTGCAAAACCAACAACTTGGCTATGGGTATAATTTTTTTCACACACCAATTCATATAGATAACTCAACTCCTATGTTTATCCCTAGTAATCCAGTGCAACGTAGTAAAACAAAACACATTGAAATCAAATACCGTTTTCTGAGAGATTGCTCAAATAAGGGCTTGATCAAGTTCATCAAAGTAGATACAAAGTATCAGCTTGCTGATTTGTTTACCAAAGCCTTTGATTCAGTAAGATTTAATTTCTTAATTATGTCTTTAGGCATGATCAACCTTGATTAATCATCATAACAAAGAAAAACATGATCTGTCCTTCAAATTCTATATCTAAGAAAATTCCAAAAACTTTCATAAAATCTATAAAAATAAAAAAAGTTTGTCTTGTTAAGTTGTTTTCTGTTTGTAGCATTCATATTTTGGGAAATGATGGTACACTATTCCTTAGTTTACTTTCCTGATTTAATTTTATAATAATGACTTATCAGAAGTGAATAGATATGTGAGTAGGTTCAATCTGAGTAGAACATAAACAAGTGCATGCTTAACATAACGTCCTGATGTCAAATATTGGAAAATTCCGTTTAAGGATCAAGAAAGTGAGTCTTATCCTAATGTGATCAAATTACTCACCTAAACACACTGTGTTCGGACTTCTTATACTTTCTATCTTTGCAACTCATATTCCCTCTGTTTTGCGTAAGCAAAGAACTGGGTTTATCACCACCTTTGTTTATGAACATAAACATCTAGTATTATGATTTTGATCATTATCATCCCTCTGTTTTATGTAAATAAAGACCTTGGTTCAAGGCATCTATGTTTTATGTAATTAAAGGCCTGGTGACCTGATAATGATCATATCAAAGCTCTAAAAGTATCCAATGTGATCACCTGTATATTATATTTCATGAGGAAGGTTCTAAGTGTTATAGTATGATCCCAAGATATGTTTAATATGCTTGTAAATAAGTTTCATTTTTACTTATATTCAAAATACAAATATATTTTTGTTTTTATCTTTGTTGGAAAGAAAAGGGTTTTTCATGCTATTCTCTATTTAGTGAAGAAAATTGGAACTTGAGCAACTATTTTGGGGGCTGGATATTGAAAATTATGCACAATTGCCATGGAACAAAGTCAACAAGATTCAACGGCAATAAATGATCTAATAATATATTAGAATCATACAACAGAACGGAAAAATTGTTATCCTTCAGCAGAAGTTACATTGTAATGTTGCTTTTTAGAAGGTGCTACAGTGTAAAATTTAACTATGTTAAAAATTTGCCCCTCCGTAGATTGGTAAACTGCGGATGAGTACACATTATAAAAAGTATGATTGCTATCCGTAAGATTGGTAAACTATGCATAAGTATATTATAGTTCTGATGATTTTGTATAGAAGACAAACTAAAATTTGTCTTCCGTATCTGCGGAGGAATTAACTTCCTGCGAACGACTAAACCTTTGCGGAAGAGCAAATTAGTCAAGAAGGGTAATTAGGGTATGGGGGTTGTACATCATTAAATGAGATTTAAATAATATTCCGAGGATATAAATAATCTGACCATTGTCATTTTTATTCACTTTTTCAGAAACATTTGTCAGACCTAATCCGTAAAAACCGTCAAACCCTTTGATCATCAAACACTCGAAATACCCTTTTATAACAAGAAATAAAAATCAAAACTCAATTGCATTACATCTTACGAATAGTATCATCGAGGTAAATCATTATTTATGACATCAAAATCACTTATTGATTCCAAAATGTCATCAAAACTCTTAAACTTCTTAAATTTGAAGATTTCGATTTCAAGTTTGAATATTTAAATCATTGTTTTTTGATATTCTTATGCATTACAGATGGCTAATCGATTTGCAAAAGAGTATAGTGTATGTGCATTTCTCAATCCTGATGATCCTGTCACTGAACGATGCACTAAAATTATTCAATATTTACGCAAATCGAGATTAATTTACGCCCTATCTGCTGACATGATAATCTATCAAACTCATGTGATAGATTTCTGGAACACCGCAAGAGTAGTAGAGGAGAATGATGAACGAGTGATTTATGCCTGTATCTGACATGAAGTCCTAAGAATAGATGAACAGACAATCAGAAGGGTATTGGAGTTCAGAGAACAAGAAGTAGGTCACCCTGATGTATTCGATCATGAGTACATTCAGAGGGTATTTGACTTGATGGGATACGATGATGACTACCGAAATGGTGAGATCAAAAAAGGGAGATAAAGTAAGCCATATAGATTCCCTTGTCATACCTATTTAAAATGCATGTCAAACCGGAAGTCTGGACAAGATCGATTCTTAAGGCATATATCTTTAGGGATCATTGGAGTTTTTGAAGGAACAACTTTTAACTACTCAAAGTACAATCTTGGATGTCTATGTGATCAGATTGAAGTATAGAAAGCCGAGAAGATGTACATGTTCCCAAGATTTTTTCAACTCATCCTCAATCATTCCATGCCATACATAGAAAGGGGAGGTGATGTGTTTGTACAAGCACATTTGGGAATATCTGTGCTGAACAAGATAAGTGGAAGGTATGATGGAGCTGAAATGGAGATGTTTTCTCATGTTGTGGATGAGAATGCTGATATACCACAAGAGTTGATCTTCATAGAACAAGAAGAACAAGGTGAAGCATCCTATGCATTAGCTGATCAAGCTATACAGTCTCCACCTCAATCTCCCATGATCATTCATCCACCATAACCCCTTATATCATTGGATAATACCATCACCAGCACAACCACTATCGCCACAAAGTGAACAAACTCAACCCATCTCACTTAATCAATCACCAACCTCCATAAACACTGTTGGAACTGAACCAATTTCAACAGCTGGTGAACACACTCAATCAATTCACTCTCTTCACCTAAAACATCTCAAGGCTCTGCAGCTACAGAACCAATTTCACCTTTTCAGCCTTCTCCACAACAAGAACAACTTCAAATGACAATTTACCCAGTTGTTGAATCCAATTCAACATCTGATAGCACTACTCCCACTGAAGTTATCAATTTTGAAGAAGATCTTGATGATGTATATGATGGAGAAACTAAAGAAGTGCGCTTGGAAGTTGAAGAAGATCAAGATCAGGATATTGAACAAGTGACTGAGACTGGAGAAAAGTTTATGGATGTTATAGCTTACCATGAAGATGATCTGAATGTTGATGAGATTGATGTGAGTAAAATCTTTGTAACACCCAAAATTTCTAGTCAAATAGAAGAAAAGAAAAATAACAAGAAAAGAAAAGGAAAAGTATGTTGAAAGAAAGTAAAATGAATAAAAGTGGAGGGGGCTTTATGTAAAAGTACAAAAGTCAGATTATTTTATTATATTATGGGTATGCCGCCCATATAGCCTCCATCCCATCTACTTTTGTCGACCAAAATAGAAGAAGAAGAAGAAGAAAAGCAGACTTTCTTCGGTTCTAGAGAGAGAGAGCAACTAAAGTTGATCTTTGTAAGTAAATTTTTTATAATTGGCTCAGTTATGTATGTGTTTTGACTAAGAAACCGAGAATATATGTTCTTATGTGTATGTGTGTTCGGATTTGTATGTTTTAGACACATCTAGGTGTTTGAATGCTTTGTAAAAGTTCAAGTTGGAGAGTTTGAGACTTGAAAGCAGCTAAGGTGAGTTTCTAGACCCCATATTTTACATGTTTTAAAGATTTTCGAGGCTGAAAATGCATGTAAAAACTATTTTTATGATTGTTATGTATGTAACCATATGTATATGTGTATGAGTTTGGATATTTTTCATTTGTTCATACTTGAATGGTGTTTAGAATGGTTATATTAAGCTTAGAATAGGTTGAATTGGTATTTGGGACTTAAAAATATGTTAGAAACATACATATTGGTGTTCATGTGCCCAAATAGGGCTCATGCTCCTGAAAATTTGGCTTAAGAGTCTAAGTGCAGGTTGATGTGCCTAAATAGTGCATCATGCGTCTAAGTTTTGGCTGAAACACCTAAGTATAGGGTCATGGGCCCAAATAGTGCCCATGCGCCCAGGAGGCTCATGCGCCTAAGTGAGGAATGGTTAAGTATAGGCTCATGCGCCTGCATATTGGAGAAACGCCCAAACAGTCCTCATGTGCCCAAATAGTTCCCATGCGCCCAACACTTGGAAAATTTTTAGAATTTTGAGGAAAAACAGAATTTTATGGTTTGACCCTAGTTTGACTTATGGAATGTTTTGGACTATTCTAAGCATTAATATGTGAGGATTTGTGCGTAGATATGTAAGAGGTAATGATGAATCTATTTCATGCATAAGTGCATGATGTGTTATCTTTTAATAATTTACAAAACGTATATTTTGTATTATAATATACAACAAGTAATATGTTGTGACTTTACGTAGTATGATGTATGTGTGAATGAATGTAAAGTATAAGATAACGAAGTGAAAGATAACAAAGATGAAAAGTGAAACATAATGAAAGAAAGAAAAGGCTTGCAAGCAGATTTAAAGGAGGATCAGAACTCTTTAAGAGTTGTCAGCCTAATTGTGTGTTTTATAACGTGCGATTTTGACTAACCCATGAGGGCTCACACACAGGGGGATCCGTCTTGGTGACTGAACCCATAGTACGAAACAGGATCCTTGTCATTCGACCTCGGGCTTTGTGCCAAGATATGATACGACTTTGTGGAAGTTAGAAATTGGGCTTTGTGCCTAGAATGGTGGGTTCAGGCCACGATGGGGGAAAAGCTTGACAAGATCTAGAAGCATTGAACGATAATGATAAAGTACGAAACGAACGATAATGATAAAGTACGAAACGAACGATAATGATAAAGTATGAAACGAACGATAAAGATAAAGTATGAAACGAATGAAAGGATAAAGTACGAAACGAATGAATACGTGTGGAAAAGAATGACGAACAAAGTTATACTTTGTTGTATGTATGATGTATGATCACGTGCGAAAGCAAAGAAAGTATTTTAAGGAAAAAGGGTATTTTCACGTACGAAATGTATGTAGTATTTTAATACATAAAAACTAGAATTAACTCAACAACGCTGACTTCTATGCATTTTTCAGTTGGCAGGTAACGGTTGCTGAGGATGGCACGCAGGGAGGCTACTTGGCGGGGCAAGACTGGCATCCATTCATGCATGTTGTTATTGTTGTTTTGTAATGCAATTAAAGAATGTTGTCTTTTGTAGTTTAACGATGTTGTATTGCATAACAACAGTAATTATTAATAAAATGAATGGTTTTTGTCAATGACTTTCACTGTAAGGTTTTATGAAATGTATGTTTAGTGCTATGAATGACCAACCGTCGGGAACGGGGCCTTACAACTTTCTTATGGGTAAATACAACAATCTGATCATCAAGTCAAACAAAAGATTAAAGAGATTGAGAGAGCTGGAGGGAGTTCTAAAAGAAAAGGATGCACTTCTAACTCTGCTAGAAGGCTCAATCAGAAGACTGAGAGAGGATGCTCAAACAAATCATGAAGTTATTGATGCCTTCAATAAATTGGTGATTGAATTGAAAGAATCTATGGAGAAAGAGAAGACAGATAAGGAGAAGAGGGTTATAGAAATGATCAAGGCAAAAATCACCATTTCTAAACACGTTGAGCACCTAAAACCAAAAGATGATAAGATTGAGAGTTTGAAGGAAGGAATTAGTGAACTTGAATCTGTTTAAATGTCTCAACAAGCACCACAAGCAGCAAAACAACAAATAACATCAAAAGATGTCTCATCTCAATAACAGACCCCAATCATCCGATATAACAGAAAGAGAAAGTACTGGGGAAAGATTGAAAAAGAAATCATACAGGTGAAAGACTCACCAAAGAGAACCAAAACAATCTCCCTTGAGCATACCCCATCAGCTGAAGTATCAACATTAAAGCCAATTGACCCCAATGATAAAAAAGATACTGAGTGGGAGGAGTTAACTAAAGAAGAAACTTCCAAGGATGCTAAATTAATAGCATCTGATAAGTTGCTCACCACACAAGACATCCTTGAAGAGAGAGCTGAATCTACCATGTTCATGGACCTCATTAACAAAGGGTTTCCATATAAGTTGGTAGAGAGGATGAACTCGGTTGAAATGAAGTAATCCATCAAAGATTTTGTTGTGGCTAAACTAATGATTCCAGGATGCAACTATGATACCTTTACAACTTCCAAGCAATAGAAAATCTGAAAAAGGAATTGGGTCATTATGACACCAAAGAGATAAACAAAAACAACATAATTTAGTTGTTGCAAAATCACAACCACAAATTCTATGAGCTAAGAGATAGATCTGTAAAAGAGCTAAGACAAATGATGAAGTATGTGATGAAGATTGAGTTGCAGACTGGAGTTAGATTCAGAACAGAAGCTCGAAATCTAAGTCATGCCCATCAATCAACTGCTGCTGAGCCCATCATTGTAGAGAGTAAAGATATGCATAAAGGCAAGGAGAAACTAATTAGAGAGCCTAGGGAGGTTATTTCTTCTTTTATTGGTTATGGCATTCAGCTTATCTATTACTTGAATCATATGCACATATAGACATAAGTCATTCTGTGCCTGTTCATTGTTGAGCCTTGGAAAGAATTTATCATGTAGATAAGCGGTGTAGCTTGGATGTAGGAGTTTGATTTACAAAGGATCAAAAATCGTAATACTTAAAGCTCCTTCCTACTCTACTGTTCTTTTCAATACTAGCTCCTTAGTTATCCTTACATATCCCCACCGACTGATGGGATGTATGAATTGGTTTCCTTCAAAGCTATTTATTGATGTAGTTCTCTTGTTGGCATGACTAACGCTTATTAGTAATTCATCTTCTACAAAGTGTGAGGAGCTAGACAGTGACCTTCTCTGCTTTTCTTTTCTTTCATTATGCTCCTCATCTTCTCTTCGTGCTTCTTTAAGGACATCATCCTTGAATTTTGATAATAACTATCTAACCATCCCAAAGAAATCTCTTCCTCTTGGATAAATGGGTAGTTAGTGATTGGTAAGCTCTAAAGTTGTTTGGTGTCAGCATCTGGGAGCGAGATGACTAATTCAATCAGGGGAAAGTATTGAATCATCCTTGATGCTGTTTTTATGATTGCATAATCCTAGTCAGCATCATATTTCCATGCAATTATCTAATATTCTTCATCTAACTTGGGAGTTATGATGTGATCGAACAATTGAAAAAGTGCGGATTTATGTTCAGCGACTTCTCTCACTGTTGTTCAAAGAGGACATACTTTTCCTGGAATATGAGGCTGGCTAGCTTATGGGATTTGAAATCCTATTTATTACAAAACTGAGAATATCTGAAGTAGATGAATTAGAAGTTATTAACAACAACAGTGTTGCTGCAACTTTAACAACAGAAGAAGATATTTTTCGAATCAAGTATGATACCTTGAACAAGATGAGCCGAATGGAGATCAAGTATAAATTTGATGATCAAAGAGAAGTTGTATCTTTCTTCAACAAAAAGATGGTGTCAATAGTAAAAGAGCTACAAAGTTTAAGGAATTGAGTAGAAGAAGCTAAACCTAAAGGGGAGTATTGTTAGGTATAGAACTTTTGTATAGGTTTAGTTCTTTAATAAATCCATGTAATAACTCTTGTACATCTTTCATATTTTATATGCAATATACATTTATAGGCTAACCATTTTATTATGTGTTGCTCTGTATGTATGTTTATACAAATAATATTAGTCTTAGTCAATTTCCTGAAAATTGACTAAGTGCTGAACAAAAACTAAGGATGAACAAAATTGTTCCTCTGTAGATATTCTGAGACAACAAGTTTTGCCTTTGTGGAACTACTGTGGAAGCTTTACAACAGGTGAACATCCAAGGCAAGTTTCTGCAGATGAACAAGTAAAACAACTTCGAGAATTGTTGGTTTGAGCAACGAACTACGTGGGAAAATGGACCTTCATTCTTTTTAGAAAGCGTTTTCAAAGTAACAATTCCATTCAGTTCGGTTTCGAAAAACTTTCCGTCGGGGCCTAACATCAAAGGCTTAGGTTGATGTCTCTGGTTGAGACCACAATTGATTTTGAGATGTGGGAAGGGCTTACTCTACTAGTGGCTTGGGTTGTTCTTGCTCCCTTCCCCTACTATTCCTCCCCGCTAAAAAAAGAGCAAATGAGAATCTCGAGAACCTTTCTGAACGTCTGTCTTCGTGGGACGATTTGAAAAGGAGTATAGCTTTCTTGTAGTGCCTTCCATTCCACTATTCTGATTGAGAAAGAATCTCTTCTGAACGACCAAGTCATAATGAGATTAAAAACTGATGCTTCCTTGGTAGTTTGGAACATGGATTAGCATTATGTCATTCCTACAAGTGATCCCTCATGCAGGATTGGAACAAGTGCTATATGAGGACTTTGAGATCAAATATAATATGTTCATTTCCATTCCTCATGAACCACTGATTTCTCCGAAACAAGAGATCAAAGTGATTTTCCTCCTTTTTCCTAATAAGTCGATGGCCTTACACCATTAGGAGACTTCGAATAAACTGGAGTACATATAGGATAGACCGGTGCTTAAACCATTTCTCAAGATATCTTCCAAACTGTTAGGGTCCTTGCTTCGGATGTTGTTCCTACGGTGTGAAAGCAGTTGGTTATGTAGTTTTAGAATTCTGCTGATCCCAAGTAGTCCATCTCCGTCATTGCATACGGCAATATAGAAAGTAAAGAGGAAAAGGCATGACCAGAAGAATTGTGTGAAGTAAGTGAATTGATCCAGTTGAGGCATCTTGATTTAGAATAACGGGTCTCCCCCCCATACAGAAAGAAAGGCCTTCCTGTACGAGTACTGAAGAACATAATGATTTTGTTTTGTTTGTGTTGAGCAACGGAAAGAAAAGAAAGGGAGAAGGAAATGCCACTCATTTAGTAAAAAGGCTCTCTAAGAGTTTGGGGTCCTTTTCTAAAAGCGAGAAGAAACTCCTTGTATTCAGAGACAAGGTCTAGCTCCAAACTTTTGACAATATTGGAGTATACCTTCATATAGTGGTCATGGTTCCGTAATAATTACCATGGCTTCTAACCACTCTCAGTAAAGTGAACTAATTGGTCCTTTACAAAAGGGTCATTTCCGTTTTTTGTCTCCACACGGACAGGATCCGCGTTAGGATCATAAGGTGAGGCCTGTGGGGTGCCTCGGCAGGGGGCTCAGGTTCCCCGGCATTTATGGCCTCATTTACTGAGGGGGATAACGAATCTGGGATGGGCCCAAGAAGTACACGCTTTTCGAAACTGTTACATGTGCTTGAGTCCAATAATAGAACCTGTTGGGATGGCCCTGGAACAAAATTTTCACGTTTCGAATCCACTTGTTGCCTTCTCGAGGAAGGACCGATGTTCTCTATGGGGTCAGGGCTTTGGTCTCGTTTTCTAGAAGTGGGCTCCCCTTCATTGCCCTGCCCCTGACCTTCTAAATCAGAGGACCCCAGTATTTTTCCCAACCGCCAAAGTTACCCACCGAATCTGACCCCGTGGGCATCATGCAAAGAGGACCCACTAGTACTTCAGAGACTGCGGCTTCTGTAATGAGGCCCTTCGTAAAAACCCCTATGGCCAAGGTAGGCCCTATCGTTAGGCCTAATTTGCCTAAAGTATAGGCGAGGGCTCGACCCGTGCCAAACGACTCTGTTGATAAGAGCTCTTGGGAGTCATCAGCCTGTTATCCCCAGTGTACCTTTGATCTGTTGAGCGAGAGCGGAAGACCTGTCTCATACGGAAGACCAATCTGCTACAGAAGACAAATATCCCATGGAAGAAAGAGGCTCGACAAATATACTTGCTTGTATACCAAATATATCAAGTGAACAAGTCAAACACTAAAGTGATGTCATAAGTCAACTTCTGTGGACGACTTCACTTTAGTTAGAGATCATCATATCAAGACATTCTATAAGTAACTTTCTTACCTCAATAAAAAGTTACCGTTACCCTAACAGTAAATATCTAAGCCTATAAATACTAGGCTTATATACACGCTTTAAGGTAACAAACAGATTTCGATTGACTACTACAAATCATTACGATCAAACCCTAGCAGGCGCAAAAGGTCTCATAATAATACATGCCTCAATATATGATTAGAACCCTAGAAATAACAATAGTATTTAGTGTTTGTTTGTTCATTGTAATTATTATTTAAACACTAATGGAAAACTTGTGAAATCTTTGTGTTGTTCTTCATCTTATATTCATCTGTTCTTTATTAGTTTGATTTGTTTTTCATTATTTTATTTTTGGAAAACAAGTTTACATCAAACAATTAATCGAACAACAATCAGTGATAATTCCACGATCATTGTTTGTCATCGACTAAACTGATAATTCCCTGTCGATTCTAGGATTCACATGAACAAACACGTTTGATTTAAAAGTTTTTTATAATACTGATTAACAATTACAATTGAATGAATAATGCTTAATTGATTGCTTTCTAGGGTTCTAATGATGATGATTTGGTGTATATTGTTGTGGTTGCTGTTAGGGTTGCTAGGGTTTGTTGATGGGTAACAATCCATTACAATCAGTAGCAATCAGTGAATAAAAGTGTGCACATATGCCTCAAATTTATAGGCTTAGATTTTTACTGTTAGGGTAACAGTAACTTTCTTATCATGGTAGGAAAGTTACTCAGAGAATGTCCTAATGTGACGTTCTCTGACTAAAGTGAAGTCATTCGTAGATTTTAACTTTATGACATCACTTTAGTGTTTGAGTTGTTGAATTGATGTACTTGGTGTACAATCAAGTGTTTTGGTCTTTCGTAGAAATTGAGTCTTTTGTAGGACTTTATTATTCCATAGGACTTGTGCAATCCATAGGACTTGTCTTCCGCAGGAGTTCATCCTTCCGTAGGACTTTGGTCTTCCGTAGGAGTTAAGTCGACTTCATCCGCAACAATTTGTTATTCCACAGAAGATATTCGGATGCACAATTCCTTGTTGTTTTTGTCAGAATATCTATGGAAGAACCTTTTGTTCATCGTTGATAGTTCTTACACTTAGTCAATTTTACAAATTAACCAAGTATGATGTTATTCCTTCAATCACACATATAAATAAACACATAATTGTTAGGACCGTGTACGGACGGAGTACTAACTGATTCTTCATTAAACCGGATCAAATAGTGCGGAATCCTATTTGATTGGTGATCCAATCAGGGAAAATGTTAACAAGATCAAACCTAACGATTAGAAAACGTTAAGAACGAACTAGGAATGATCTGAAATGTTTTATGAACTTGGAAGGAACGAACAGGGCGCTCTGGGTCGACTAGGGTTGTAAATCTTCAAAGTGTTATGTTTTTCCACGAATTAAGTGATATATATAGGTAAGGTTTCTCATTCGCGCGACTGAACCATAAGCATGGTTCAGTCGTGCGATTGAGCCATGCGCTTGATCCATACGTACGACTGAATATTCAGTCGTGCGACTGGTTCAATCTCATGTTCTAGTCGTGCGACTGCTCCAGTCTCCTGGTTCAGTCGTGCGACTGAGTCATGCGCATGAAGTTGTTCATGCGTATGGTCCATTCCCGTGGGCCATTCACATGATAACTTCATAGTACTAAGTTTGAATGTATTAGTTATCATTACATTATATATACTAATTCAAACAATCACCTACCTATAGAGTCAATCAAATACGCATTACACAACCCATTAATGAAACATTAAACATTATAAGTACAATCAACCATTTGCATTTCATTAACTATCTTTCTATTACATATATGTAAGACATCAAAGAAATATTAC
>BJCO01440492.1:0-12712 GCA_018326465.1 Flaveria floridana | reverse complement strand
TCTCTCCCTTTGAGCTCTTATAATGGTTTGTTTCCGCTGCCATATATGTTGTTGCTAATCTGTGACGTCCCACCCTACCTGGGCCTGGGGGTGTGACACTAGGAATGATCTTGGACGTTCTATGAACTTGGAATGGACGAACTGGATGCTCTGGGTCGACTAGGGTTGCAAGTATTCGAAGTGTTCCATTTTTCCACGAATTAGGTGGTATTTATAGGTAAGGGTTTCTCATTCGTGCGACTGAACCATACGCATGGTTCAGTCGTGCGATTGAGCTATGCGTTTGATCCATACGCACGACTGAGCCTTCAGTCGTACAACTGGTTCAATCTCATGCTTTAGTCTTACGACTGATCCAGTCTCCTAGTTCAGTCGTGCGACTGAGCTATTCGCATGAAGTTATTCATGCGTATGGTCCATTGGCATGGGGCATTAGCATGATAACTTCATAATGTTAGGTTTGAATGTGTTAATTATCATAACATTAAGTATGTCAATTCAAACAACCATCTACCTATATAATCTATCAACCATTCATTGCACAACCCATTAATGAAACATTTAAACATTATATGCATCCACAATCACTTGTATTTCATTAATCAACTTTCAATTACATATAAGTAAGACATTACAAAGATATTACATTGAGATCAGAATAAAGGTACATATGTATCAACAAATTATCTTCTTGCGACACATGATGTTTGCCTATAGGTTGCTAACCAATCCATCCCTAGCGCTACATCGAATGCGCCTAGGGGCATCACATGTAAATTGGTATAAAACCTATGGCCCTCTAGTTCTATGGCACAATCTTCTATCATATCAGCAATCCAAGTGACTTACCAATAGCAGTTTCTACATCAAATGGCTCATCAATGCTCCTTCTACTAACAGGTAACTTAGCACATAAAGTAGTAGAAATAAAACTCTTACTCGTACCAGAATCAAATAATACATAGGCACAAGCTTGGTTTACTAGAAACATACCTGACACGACATCGGGATCCACTCTGGCTTCCTTCCAGGTCATGGTGTAAGCTCTAGCACTCGCCCTCTATCCTCCTTCTTCAGCCTTCTTCTTTGCCCCAGAACTTTGCGCCCTCGGCTTCTTGCAGCCCTTGCTGACGTGGCCCTCCTCACCACAGCTGTAACACCTTGGCACCCTACAGTCTCTAGCAACATGGCCAGGATTTCCACACTTAAAGCATACATTCAATCCCAACCTGCACTCACTGGTATGCTCCCTTCCACATTTACCGCACTTCCTCAGCTCGGGGCTTGACAACACCCTATGATCATCCACCTTCATCTTTTTGTTGTTTGAAACGAAACCACCTCATCCAAATCGCTTCCTATTCCAGTTCTTATCACCGCCACTCATCTCCTTCACCTCCACCACCGTCTCCTCCCGTTCATCATAGAACCTACTCGCCAATTCTGCAACCAATTGAAAGGTACCTGGCTGAGCAGTGATCAAATGCCTGTGAATATCAGCCGGCAATCCCTAGATGAACCTCTTGATCTTCCTTGTCACCGGCATCACCTGATCTAGCACTAGCCTTGCCATTTCGTTAAACTTGGTGGTGTATTACTGGTGGATCATGGTTCCCGCCTTGAGTTATAGGAACTCCCTTTTGATCTTGTCGAGTTCCCGGTGAGGACAGGATTCCTCGATCACTAACTTCTCCAACTCTCTCCACCGCATCTTCCCAATGGCCCTGGCACCCTCAGCTTGGACAATGTTATCCCACCAACACAACACTGAGTCAACAAAAGGGTGAGTAGCGAACTTCACCTTCTGGTCTTCGTGACACTCACTAATTTCCAGCACCGCTTCCATCTCCCTCACCCAGCGGTGTACGGAAACAGCATTACCATTTCCATCAAAAGTCGAGGGTTTGCATTGCTAGAATGCCCCATAACTGCATCCCCTTGTGCTTTCCTGCACTACTACTTCCTCCACATCATTGGAGGCTGCTCTCTCAGCATTCGGCTCCTCTCCCGCATCATCACCCCTCTCATTCTCCATTCTCCCAGTCGTAGCTCTTCCCTCTTCCTCCTTCCTCTCATCCTCCTTCACAGCTCGGATGACTTTAGTCACTACAGATGGTAGGATCGTGTGTATGACTTGGTGAACCTCCTCCACCACTGCCTCCTTCACTGAGGCCCTCAGATTGGCGCTCTCATCAACACCCTCCTGCTGATGTACCTCGGGCTCTGCATACGCCGTATCGGCATCTTACATACGGTTCAGCACCACGTCTACCACGTCCTCCACCTCTGTAAGCCTTAGATGATGTACCTCCCGCCATCCTCTAAATGCTATAAGATTCAAACACTAACACATCATTCAAAGTAATAGCTCAGTTTATAATAAGTCCCTAATTACAGTGGCCAGTTGTGATTAGCCACTTACTTTACTCTTCACACCCCAAGCATTTCCTGTTCTGACTACATCTGTATCTAAATCTACTAAGAACACATTAGTCAAATAGCACACGCATATAATACTGGTTAACTTTAAGAAAAGAAATACCTGATGGCACGTAGCTACTCGTGCTGACATCCCTTCGTATGTCCTATTTTTAGTTTAAGATTAGGTTTTGAAAATAATTTACCCAATTCACTTAAACTTTAGCTCTGATACCAACTTGTATGGCCCCGATTCCCGGGTACCTCACAGTTGGTCAATCATCGCATTATTACATAATTAATACATTTCATAAAATATTGCAGCTGAAATAAGTAAGCAAAAACCATTCATTATCATTAATAAATACTGTTGTTAAGCAATACAATAGGGTTTAGGTTACAAAAAGATTGGTTAATTGCATTACTAAACAACAATAGTATCAAAATATGAATGGATGTCAGTCTTGTCTTGCCGAGTAGCTTCCCCCTCATGCCATCCTCAGCTATGCTCACCTATCAACTGAAAATGTACAAAAGTCAGCGTTGCTAAGTGAGTTCTAGTTTTTAAATGCGTTAATATACTTTATATAATATGTATATATAAAAATACTCTTTACATTAAAATGCTTTCTTCACTTTCATACGTGAGCACGCATCATACATACATCAAGTATACTTTCTTCGTTAATCATTGTCGTACGCCTTTGCTCCTTTACGTACTTTAATCTTTATCTTTCACTTTCTTATTGACCATGTGTGATATCCCGAACATTGTGCACGACGCTGATGCTGGGCCTGTGGTCTATAAATAGACCACGAACATTATGCACTAAGTTGACCCAGTCACCTAGGGTATGCCACAAGGGTCACTATCAATCTCAATGATTGACCCTTGTGCATCCTTTGGGGTTGCTAACCCGCATCACAGTTGAGCTAGCGACAACATGGTCGTACACCTACTATTCATTCGCTTGCAAGACTTACATTCTTTCATTTACGTTCCACTTTTCTTCATCATTAATCTTTCACTTTCATTAATGATAATACTTTGCATTTATGATCATAAACATACCACGTGAAGTCACACCATAATAATTAATATTGACATAAGAACAACTTATAAATACGCAATATAATAACAATTAAAACCCTAAAGTCAAACTTGGGTTAAACCTTAATCATTCTGTTTTTCTCAAAAATTCTAGAAAATAAATTAAGTGTTCTGGGTGCATAAGCAATATGCAGGCGTATGAGGCCTGTTTAGGCACATTACAAATATGCAGGCGCATGAGCCTACTTGGGCGCTTCGACACTTAGGCGCATGAGCCTCTTCAGGCGCATGTGCACTATTTGGGTGCATGGGGTATACTTAGGCGCCTGAGCTTAGAACTTAGGCGCATGAACCACTGTTCAGGCGCATGGACCTATACATAGATATTCTAAGGCATTTTCTAGGCGCATGGGGTACTATTTAGGCACATGAACCCTATTTGTGCGCATGTCCCTACTTGGAACATTTTTTTGGCAAAATTTCAGGCGCATGAGCCTCATGCAGGCACATCACCAACCTGTCTAATATATTCCTAACATGTTTTCAGTCCCAATTATCATTTAACCCTATTCTAAGCTTACTAGAACCTTCCTAAGCATGGTCATCACCTAAACAACAATAAATCTTCACTGTACATGCATAATTATACACGGTTACACACAAGAAAATTATAAAATCCATGTAAATACATTTTCAGCCCCAAAAGAGTGTTAAAACATGTAAAAACTCGGGGTCAAGAACTCACCTGATGTAGCAAACATGTAAAACTCCTCCAAACATGCTTGTACACAAATTCAAACACCTAAATAACCAAGAACACACAACCCAAACACATAAAAAATATATAAATCAGTTCTAAGGTTGAAAACCCAACAAAACCGAGTCAATTACACAAATAACCACTTAGCAAGATCAAAAACTACTTCTTTTTCTTCTTAAAACTGAGAGAAACTTTGGTTCTTCTTTCTTTCTCCTTTTCAGTCGACAAAGAAGGCAGAATGTGGGCATGGCATGGGCGGCCATGCCCCTTAAAAAATTAAAATTTGTACTTTTGTATTATTTTACACAAAACCCCCTTCCACTTTTGTCTCCTTTTTATTTTCTTCCAGATACTTTTATTTCTTTTTATTTTGACATGATTTCGAGCGTTACATGCCATTAAGGAATGCATATTTGACATCCATTTGGAAGAATATTAAGTTGTTGGAGGAGGCAAATGTAAGGAAAACTCTTATGGCCTCTAGCCTAGCTAAAGGAGCAAAGGCATAATCATAATCAATGCCTTACTCTTGAGTGTATCCTTGGGCAATAAGCCTTGCATTGTTTCTGATGACAATCCCTCTGCCATTTTCTTTGTTTCTGAATAGCCATCTTATCCTAGTGGCATATTGACCTTCAGAGAGGTCAACTAACTGTCAAACCTTTTTGAATTGATGTAGTTCCTCTTGCATTGCTTCTGGCCAACTGTTATCTTTAAATGCTTTTGTGATGTTTTTGGGTACAGTCAATAATAGAAAACAAGAAAATAACAAATGCTTGCTATATCAGTTTGACTTCGTGTCAATCTGACATTGAGATCACCAATAATATTCTCCAAAGGATGATCTTTATGAGCTCTTGGTTTCAATCTGATCAACTGGGATACTTAAATCAAGATTAGTGATTGTTTGATTTGATGTTGATGGATGAGCAAGGGTATTTAAAGTGGTGGGATTATCTGGCTGTGTAGGTTCATTGAATGTTTGTAGGGAATCATGAAAGAAATCTAACATTTCATCATCGTGATGTGTGTCTGGTAATGAATGATCATCATCATCTTCTTCAATAGTGTATGGATTTTGTGACCTTGTTTGTTTGCTTGGTTGAGGGTCAATAGAACTTGTGGTAGATTGGTCACTGGTGTTGATGATGATGGACTGGGTGTTGACGTTCCTTTGGATGTGTTTGTTTGATCTTGAGGAGGTGTAACTATGGTACTAGAAGGAGTGATGTTTGTCCTCCATGGAGAATCAGTAGTTAAAGGAACATCATTTGATGGAGGAGGTTCCATTGGATATTAAATATCTTCCTTGGTACCTAAGACATTAAAGTAAGACGTGTCAAATGATTTTGTTAGTGAATCAATATCAAACAACGAGTTTGATCCAATGATTCTCTTTGTGAAAGAATGTTCATTAAAAATAGCATATGTTATTTTTTCCAAAATATTTATACTTGGATTGTATGCTCTGTAAGCTTTTAAGCTTCCAGAATATCCAACCAAGAATCCTTCACCTGCCTTCAAAACAAACTTGGATATATATTCTATTGTGTTTAATATTGAAACAGAACATCCAAATGCTTTAAGAAATCCAATGAATGATTTTCTTTTATACATTAACTCGTATGGAGTTTTGTTTTTTGCTTTAACTATTAGTGTTCTATTTTGAATGTAGCAAACTGTATTGATTGCTTCAGCCAAAAAGGATATGGGCAATAGAGAGTCAACTAGTATAGATCTAGCTGCTTATATCAATGTTTTGTTTCTCCTCAGCTATTCCATTTTGTTGAGGAGTTCTTGCTACACTAAATTGATGACTGATTCCTTTCTTTACATAAAAAGAAGAAATAAAGTCATTCTTAAATTCGGTACCATTATTATTTCATAAAGATTTAACTTTAAGATCAAATTGATTCTCAATCTTAGTGATAAATGATTAGATGATTTTTGATGTTTTTGGCTTGTATAGTAGAAAGAAAACTTAGGTAAATCTGAAGTACTCATCTACTATAACAAGACAGTATTGCCTCTTTCCTATGCTTAGGATATTTGGTGGACCAAATAGATCCATGTAAAGCAATTTGAGTAGAGTGTTGTTACAGTTTACCAATTTTAACTTATAGGACACTCTGTGTTGGTTACCTTTCAGACATGCAGTGCAGTGGTCTATACAGAAGAATTGTTTTGTGGTAAACCTATTACTAAGTAACCTTTTACAAGTTGATTCATTTTGTTATAATTTGAGTCATCTAATTGTCTATGCCACAATTAGGAAACATCTTCTATTGCTTTTGATATAACCATGTTTCAGGGGTTGATGCTGAAACAATGTTCATGTCAACTATATATGTGTTGTTCTGATGAGGTGTTTTCAAAAGGATACAGTCTTCAGGTATTTGAAAACCCGTCTTGAGGATATAGCAATTGTTAGACTCTAATAAGGTGGCATATCCTTTATCACAGATATATGATACACTAAGAAGATTGAACTAGAGATTGAAGTAATAGTTGACATTTTCAAAACTAATCAACCCATTAGATATTTTTCCTTCTCCTGTAATCTTTCAACCTATTTTATAACCTCCAAAAGCTACGTTTCCTCCATGTTTTTGCTTTTAAAATCCTAAAGTAAGGAACAATTGTCAGTCATGTGTCGGGGGCATCCACCGTCAACATACCATATGTTGTCAGGCCTTCTTTGAGGTCCCTGCACAAATAAAGAAATTAGATAGAGGATGCAACATAAGGCAAGATGGTCTTGGGTTTTATGTCTTTTTCTATAACGCATATTTCTTCTAATGTGGCATTGTCTGATGGTTTAGGATTCTAGATACACTATATTTCCTTTGTGTGTGTTTAGCTATATCTAGAGAAGTGCTTTGAGCTCTTTTCCTTTAAGAGCTAATGTCAAATGTTGATCTGTTTTGAGACTTATGTCTCCTTTTTATTTTAAAGTTATCATAAAATGTTTTAGCATTATTTAAAGCAGCTTTAGTGTGAGGAGTTTGTATTGGTGCTCCTCCTTTGTTCTTGTTAGGAATACATGTGTGTTTCTCAATTCATTTCTCAACTGGATTTTGTTTGGTTTGCTTTCTTATTTTTCTTGTTGAAAAAGAAATTTGCAGTGTTGTGATTGTTTCTTTCACTTAAATCTTTTTTAAGTGACAATATTTTAATTTCATATTGCTTTTGTTTTGTTTTCAAACTGTCATGAATGCATGCTTGTGTAAAGAGATTCTCACTTACCTCTTTCGGGAGCACCAATACAAACGAACATAAACACCCAGGAGTTTTTCATAAGTGGTGGTATTTATCTATTTGAGTGATGGCTACTGGGTGTTTGTGTTCGTTTGGTGTTTCTGTCTGCTCTAAGTTGTTGGCATTCTCTGGAAAAATGACCATAGAGTTAGCAGTTGTAGCATCTCACCTTGGTTTTATCAAAACCAATCTTAGTTTTCTTATCTATGCTTAACCCCCCGTTCCTTTATAGGAACTTCTTGGACCAATAAGCTATCATTGCCATTGACCATTGAAGATCCATTTCTTCAACCAAATCAGGAGGAAATTCATCCAATTCTTGTTGTATGATCTGAGAGGGAGTGAGGTTGGCCCCTAAGTAGGCATCAAAGCTTGTTGAGAAAGCTATAAAAGTTGCCTTTTGCTCCTTGCTTTGCAAGATAATTGTCAGTGCATCCATGGGTTTTTCAAATTTATGAATGTTTTGTGTCGTACCTGGATTTTGTTTACTGGAGGTGTATGCTTGTGGATGTTCTTTGCTGGAGGTGGATGCTTGTGGATGTTGTTTGCTTTGAGTGTCATTTTATGGGAAGTATGTACACCAGTCGTTTTGAACTTTTGTTGTTATGAGATAATTCAGGAGTAAAGAAAAATAAGGTGTCACTTCAATCTGAAAATTCTTCATCTTCCTCTTCACTAATGCAAGTTCAAAATGCACTATCTGTTTGTTGCATTTCTTTGAGTTTGTAAGATTCAACATGTCTAATTGTACTATTGTTTCTAGATCTTTCATCTATCTCTAGTGCTTCTATTTTAGCAACTAGAGCATCTAATGACAACGCTTCTAGATCCAATGTTGCTTTCATCAGAAATACTAACTGAGTCTAACTCTCTGAAAGTGTGCGCAACATCTTCTTGTTGATCTTCACATATTCGATTTTGAGACCATAGACTAGCATCCTATTTACCAGTTGAGCGGATCTGTGAAGTTGTTGTGGTATGGATTCTCCCTGAACATGATGAAAGGTTTCATATTGGGTCCTTAATTTTTCCTTTTTGATTTCCCTTATTTCATCACTGCCTTCACACATGATGAAAGGTTAGGATCTTAAAAGGTAGAGTCATAGCTAGTATGTTGTAAGCCTTCATGTATGTTTTGACCTTCTTAAGGTCATCACCAGCTACACTTTTCAAGCTAACTGGTTTTTGTATGTTGTAATCTGCACCAAGAGTCATAGGAATGTATTGTCCCTTGGTTATGGATGTCCATAAATCCGGGTCTTGGAAAATTATCCAATTTTTGAACGTTATTTTCCACTATTTGAAGTCTTCTTTGTTCTTGAGTCTTGGTGGTTTGAGACCACTGTTTGACCCTAAAATTTCATGAGACATTACGTTAAACTTTATTGGTTTGCTTAATTGTTATGTCTAAAATTTGTTTGATGATTTAGCTCGGTGCTAAATTAATTTTTATCCTAATGTCACTAGGATTTGTTTGTTAATGATGTCACCTTTTAATTTGATTTATAAAATAAAAGGAATTAATTAATTTCAATTAATTAATGTCCTAGGTGATGTCACCATTAAATCTTAGTTAATTAAAGGGAATATTCTATTTGAGGAATGTCAATCAGTCAAAACCCTTTAATGATGTCAGTCAATGAAAGTCAAAACTCTAAAATAAATATTATGTTTTTAAAAGTTTACTTTTTGGACCCAGCAGTGACTTTTTCAAAAAATCAAAAGAAGAATATGTTTCTTCTTCAATTTTGATGATGAACCAACACAATCACCGGAGTTGGAAAGGTTTGTGAGTGAACAAAAACTAGAGTTTATCCTAGAGTTTGTTAGTGGCTATGATGTTCTTCATAAAATCAAGCTTGTATGAAATTAATGTTTTTAAAAACATTACTTGTTTAGTTCATTGTTGATCATACTAAGTGACTGAACCAAGAATTCAAATCTTGTTATTTTGTAAACAGATCAGTCAATTGATAATCAGTATGGACCTTGATCAACTTTATCGGACCCTTTTCTAAATAATCTCTCAAAAAGTGATATCTGATGTCTATATGCTTTGTTTTGGAAGGTTGAAAAGTATAATTAGTTATGAACATCACAGCCAAAATTGTATATATGTATGGGTGTTTTAAGAAAACTAAAATCATAACTAACCATTTGGTTTTGAATCCAAACCACTTGAGAACAGAAACTCGAAACAGTTATGTATTCTACCTCAGTTGTTGACACAGACACATTTGTTTGTTTTTTGCATAGCCAAGAGATCAATCTTGATACAAGAAACTGACATCCCCCTGTTGTGGATTTCCTCTTGTTATTGCATCTACCATAATCAGTATCAGTGTATGCAAATAAAGAAAAATTTACATCTTTGGTATACGAGAGGCCAAGTACTTGTTTTCCTTTCAAGTATCTGAAAATCCCCTTTACAGCATTGATGCGTGATTATTTTGGATCTGCTTGGTATCTTGCACACATGCAAACTGCATACATGAT
Organism: Flaveria floridana; assembly: GCA_018326465.1. Classification (NCBI taxonomy): domain Eukaryota; kingdom Viridiplantae; phylum Streptophyta; class Magnoliopsida; order Asterales; family Asteraceae; genus Flaveria; species Flaveria floridana. Next base: position 2,729 of record BJCO01440492.1, on the reverse strand, counting down.
GTCTGGTGTGCTTAAGTAAGGTACATCAGGGAGCCTATCATGGATTTGTAAAGCTTCTGATCAATTGATATTCCTTCTGGATTAGGGCCAAACTTCAATCCAGTTGCAAATGGTGTTTTGCTTGATGTGCAATTAGCCATGTTGTATTTCTTCAAGATCTAATGCACATACCTGCTTTGATTGATAAAAATTCATTTAGCAAATTCTTGAACTTGAAGACCAAGAAGAAGGTAAGTTCTCACATTGAGCTCATTTATAATTTTGATAGCATAAGAACTTCAAACTCTATGCAAAGTTGTATGTTGGTGGAGCCAAATATGATTTCATCCATGTAGACTTGTACAACTAACAAGTCTTGTCCAATACTCTTTTACAATAATGTTGGGTCAATCTTCCCCCTGGTATAACCATTATGTAGTAGAAACTTTGATAAAGTTTCATATAACTTCCTGGGTGCTTGATGAAGACCATATAGAGCTTTATCTAACTTGTAGACTCTGTGAAGGAAGTCTGGATCTTCAAACCCTGGTGGTTGAGAAACATATACATCTTCATCTATCTTTCCATATAGGAATGCATATTTTACATCCATTTGGAAGACAGTAAAGTTCTTTGATGAGGCATATGCAAGGAACACTCGGATGGCTTCTAATCTAGCTGCACGAGCAAAGACATCATCATAATGAATGCCTTCTTCTTGAGTGTAACCCTAGGCTATGTGCCTTGCTTTGTTTCTGATGACGATTCCTCTATCATCTGCTTTCTTTCTGAACAGCCATCTTGTGCCAAAGGAATATTGACCTTCTGGTAGGTCAACTAACTACTATACCTCTTGCTTCCTAAATTGTTATAGTTCCTCTTGTTAGGCTTCTATCCAATTGTTGTCTTTCAGTGCTTCTGTAATGATTTTGGGTACAGTGAAAGATAGAAACAGCAAAATATGAAAAAATGTTTACTGTATTAGATTGACTGCGTGTCAATCTAACATTGAGATCACTAATGATATTCTCTAGGGGATGATATTTATAAGCTCTTATGGTTTTAATCTGATCAACAGGGATAGTTGAATCAAGATTAGATATTGTTTGGTCAGGTGTTGATGGGTGAGCAAGGGTATTTATTGTTGTGGGATTATCTGGTTATGCAGGTTCATGAAATATTTATGGTGAAGCATGAAAGAAATCCAAGAGTTCATCATCATGATGGGTATCTGGAAGTGAATGGTTGTCATGAATTAGGTGTTAGAACTCCTTGTGAGCTCGAGTTTTTGGCATGAATTAGGTGTTAGAACTCCTTGTGAGCTCGAGTTTGAAAATGTTTTGCTCAAAGGCTGCAACAGGTGAGTTCTAGATCCCCCATTTCTCTATTTTATACTTGTTTTGGGGCTGAGAATGCATGTAACTAACTTCTTACAATTTACAATTATGTAAACCGTATGTTTATACCCCTGTTTATATAGGTGGATGAAAGTTTGGGTATGTTTTGTTTGTAATTCATGTTTATAGGCTTGTTTAGGTGTTTAGTATGTTAGAATTAGGTCAAGAATACGTTTAAGTGTTGATTGAGAAATGGAGTAATGTAAGATTGAACTTGTATAGTGCCCATGTGCCTAGAAACTACCCGTACGCCTAACTGTTGGCTCATACGCACACAACTTGCCCATGCGCCCAAATTTCCCCATGAGCCCACTGCCCATGCGCCCAACTGGCTCATGCGCCTAACTAGCTTGTTAGATCTATTGAGGCTGATGCAACCAAAAATTACACTTAGAAGAAATCTATACAAACTAAGAGAAGTCTTTCGAAGGCAATGCTGCAGCTTCCGAAGGAAATGCTGCAACTTCCGAAGCTTCTATGGTGATCTTCCGAAGAGCTTCCGAAGGATGAACTCAGTCTTTTGAGACTTAGAAGATCTCCTTCCAAAGTAAAACACTTAGAAGAATGAAGACAACGTCTTTCGAAGACAAAGCCTCGGAAGAAGCTGTGTCTTCCAAAGTATAAAATTGTTCGGAAGAACTTATTCTTCAGAAGCCATTTTCCCTTCAGAAGAAACAAAGTATGAACCAGTGGACAAAGCATGGTCCGACTGACACTTGCTGCCTACTCTGATTCTCTGCAAGATACCTTCCACGTTCATGTGGTTGACCTTACTTTTGTCTACTGTTCACCATTCCTTAGTTAGTACAGCTGCCACCTTTAGTTGGTGACCAAAAGGTAAGTCATTGACCTGTCATGACTACCTTATCTTAGATAATACTTTATCTAAGATACCCTACCTCTAGCAATGTTATCTACGTATAACAAGCTGTAGATAGTAATATATATAGTCGCTCATTGTAACTTAGTATCCATGCTTCTACATCAGTCTTGTAGTACTTAGTTGAGAGATAATATATACAAGTATCTTGAAAAGCACTTCTTGTGTTCTTTACTTAATATATTATTATCAACTGAGTTCTTGATTCTGCGTTCATCAAACGAGTGATATTTAATAGTTTGTGAGAAACACTAAGTGTTGAGAGAACAATATCGATCTTACAATTGTTATCAAAGCCTCCTGGCTCTTGATTGTGAGATCTAACCATCCCAAATCAACCTTGTTTCTTAAAACTTACTCACTCAACCAAAATTGCCCTTAACCAGAAATCTGTTAAACCAGAAATGGGAACCATGACCAAAGCTCCCATTATCACACCTGATAACTTCAGGCGCTGGTGTCAACGCATTAAA
>BJCO01440370.1:0-14069 GCA_018326465.1 Flaveria floridana | reverse complement strand
ATATATATATATATATATATATATGTTGGTCCATTGATGATCGACAACAGTGCTAATGATGATAAATGACAATCAATTCGCACTGAAACAACAATCCTAACACTAATCTATCAAAGAGTTTCAATATAAAACCATTTTAATCAAAGAAGAATCAAACAAACAAGGCTCAAATATAAGAAATGATGATTCCATCCAACAAACACAATAAGAACAGTAATGCAAAAGTATATTCTCAAATTAGGGTTGTGCAAAAATTGCAACAACAGATTACAAAGTTTCGTATATATAGTTAAGATGTTTCGCTGACAGTTTCGCTGGGTAACGAAACTGTCCTGACTAATACATTAGATTCAACCGGCTACGAAACACGGTCTCACTGGGTGATCTAAGTCAGCTGACTTCTAGCGAAACTATAGTTTCGCTGGTAGTTTTGCTGGGTCAGTTGAAACTATCACAAAACTAAAACTAACTTCTATTTACATAATATAAACAAAGTAACATAAATCCTATTACAAATAAAGCAAAAGAACAAACAAACTAACTAAGGTGAGTCCAACCTATACTTGATCTCCAATACTCCCCTAGGTTGGATCTCACCGGCTTCATCTTAATTCTCCTCTTCAGCTCCAGCGTGGTCTCCCCTTTTATCTTCATCTTCTTTGGTTTTCTCTGATTCTTGCTATTCAACTCTAGCCTTTTCCACTGCATCATCTGCATCTTTGACAGTCTCTTCTTCAGCATGTGCACTGGCTTGAAGTAATTGCTTAGTCAGATCCTACACATCCATTCTCGTCTTGTCAGCTTGATTGACTTTCTCTGTTAGCTCCCTGACTTCAGCTCTCACTCCCTTTGCTTTGTTAGCTACTCTCATAAATTTACTGGCTTCATTCCTTGTTTCAGCTCTAGCTCCGGCTTTAATATGATTTTCTCACAAAACCTTCAGATCCTCATCTCCAAATAAAAACACCTCCATTGGATCAAACAATCTGATCTCCTGATCACCCTTAATCCTTATCACAGCTTCCCCAGTATTATTGTCATAAAATGACTTGACAAAAACTTTTAGCATCGGGGGAAGTGGATTGGGCACACGTACTCTATTAACAGTCTTTGCAGGCTTTAATTTTAACATAATCTTTCCTTTGCATGTGGCCCAATCCAAATCCTTCTTGGACCTCCTTCTCTCGGGCTTCATATAACCAAAGGCTTCAACATTGTCGTTCAGCCCCTTCTTAATCTCCTTCTCCAACAACATAGCCCTCTCACTGGTATCAACATCTATCAAAGGGATCTCTGCTAACCTCCTCAAATCCCACCTAGGAAAGGTCTTAAATGCCTTCCTCTTTTTCAGATAATAGATCTTTCCACCCCTCCTCTTAATCGTAAATGGTTTGAACTCATCATTGTATTCCAGCTTATGAATTTCTAGTCTGCATCCTTCTTACTGGCCTCTTAAATGTTTTGAAACAGGGGAGTTATCTCCTCTGGTTCCTTCTATGTTTCAAACCGATCCTGCTGATGTAGCTCAATCATACCACCTTTTGTCGACCCTCGATAAGCCAAATATGTTACAGGCCTCTCATCCACCTCATAATACACTGGCTCTGAGCTGTAGTCAACAAGTTACTCATCATCCTCTTCTTCATCATCTACTAGCCTCACATCAGGATCTTTCCCTTTATCTTTATTGCCCCTATCGACATTTACCTCCTTACCAATCAAATCCCTATTAACATTAAACCTCAAGTTAAACTCGGCTTTAGATATTTTAGTTCCACCAACTCCTCTATTTTTTCTACCCCACTGGCTTCAGCACCTACATCAACATCATCGACATTTTCACCTACATCAAAATCACCACCATCTTCACCTACAACCTCAGTACCAGCTTTATTGTTGTCAACATCAAAGCTTATGTTTGCAGCTCCACTTGGGCCCTCTCCTGCCTTTGATGAACCTCCAATATTGAGGAATTCATATTTTGAAGTATCAGTTAGATCATTCAGCTCTGCTTCAGATCTTTAATTTGGCAGGCTAGCCGCTGCTTTTAACTCATTCAGCTCTTTGAATATTGTCTTAATCAATTCCTGCTGGTCTCCTACCATTTTCTTCAAACCATCAATAACTACATCATTTTCCTTCTACCGTATCTCTTGATTCACCAACTTGGTGTTTATCATGCTTAGTTCATTTTCCAGTGAAGCATTGAAATTTCTTATCACATCTTGATTAAAATCAGACCTGACAACTTTCCTACCTGCTTGTTCTGAGAAAGCCTGCTGTCTGTGCTTTCTTCTTCTTTCAGATATGTTTACAGGTTCATTTTCCTTAGCCCTCCTCTTACTCCTCCTTTCCTTTTGTGCTCTCATCTCTTCAGACACCTCATTAACTTCCTCTTCAAAATCATACTCTTTTTCTTTCGCATACCGTTTCCTCTTCTTTACAGAATCTTCTTGTCTCACCCTATTCTCCTTAACATTCTTGTTCTCAGAATCAATCACCCTTCTAATGTAGTTCCACCTCTCAGGTGGATACATATTTTCCCATAAGTGAGTGATCTTTCCACTGAAATCATGTCTGATTGCAGAACAATCAGCAAAAATCCTTGTATTCATATGTGCCAATCTTTTGATTTCTCCATGTCTTGGCACATTTGGGATTAGATCATCAATCAACTTTTGGATGAATCTTGGGTATAGCAACCACTTATCTTTCTTTAGAGCCATGATATTTCAGTCATGCAGTCAAAGATAAGTTTTGCAATATTGGCCTTTTGACCTCTGCAAAATATGATCATTGCCCTAGCCCAGTGTATGTTCAACCCGTCTGATCCTCCCTTTCTGTGATCCAGACACATGATAAAAACATGGGCTATATATCTCCATTCTTTAGACAGAAGAGATTTCTTTGTTTCTTTCTTAGAGCCAAACGGAGGCCCTTCATACAAGATACTTCTGAAAGCCTCTAGAACTTGGCTACCAGAAAGCACCACCTCCAGCCCACAGTCATCCTCAAGATGAAGTACTCTGGCAATAGTATCCGCAGTGATGACAATGTCATGCTCTTCAATCCTGGCAACAATTCGGTTGGCACAGATCTAACATCATACTCTACTGATCTCTAGAATCTCTCACATAAAATCATAGATGGTAGGAAAATGTGAAAGAGCATAAAAATAGGAGATTGCCTCATCCATCTAATATAGTCTCTGAATCCCATAGCTTTTGGATTCCTATGATCAATAATAGCCACTATGTTGAACTTGTCATCAAACTTTAAGTTGGCCATGTCAACTGAAATAGAAACATACAAAGATTAGTGAAAAGGATATACATAATGAGAGACAAAGAAAAATAATGAAAAGTAAGATTTTTGGCTAGTTTCGCTGGCAGCAAAACTGTAATTTTGCTAGGCAAAATACTTATTTTCGCTATCAAGAAACCATAGATTCGCTAATGATAAAACATAGATTTGCTTAGTTTAAGTTATTGAGTTATGTGTATTAGTTGTTTACTAGATTCGTTGACAACTTACTTAGTAAGTTCGCCTAAGAGAAACTATATTTCGCTATTAATTTCGCTCACTATTCAACTCAGGAAGCTATACCGGGTGAATCTAAAATTTCGCTGTAATTTTCCTTGCAAAACTGTCACTATTGCTTGGAGAGCACAATGTTACAGTTTCGCTCGAAACTGTGAATTTTCGTTCAGTTTCGCTGAAGTATCTCACAGTTTTGCTTAATGAAACTGTGACTTTTCCACTTCAGTGAAAAAAGATCATCTCAGAAATTAGCCAAAACCAAATCGATTCAAGCTAAGAACAATGTCGCCTAACACACCTAAGCGTAAAACAATGGTTTATTTCATCAAACACGAATAATGTTGGATTTAACCGAGGTCTTAGCCGAGAGAAACTAGGTTTGGGTTAAATTTGCACTTATGAGACTCAGATCTCAAACTGTGCAATATATACCACCTAGTTTTGCTGTACCATCTAGTTTCGCTGGGACCGAAACTATAGTTTCACTCGTGTTTGTGACTTGCTCACAGTTGAGCGTGACTGCTGGCGAAAGTATAGTTTCGCTAGGCGAAGCTATAGTTTCGCCCATAGTTTCGCCATATGAACAACTAGAATAAAATAAAGAAAATAAAATAAAATGAAATGAGATATAAAAAAGGATATAGTTTGCATTCTTTTCTAGAAGTTTTTCTAAGAATCATGTCTTGGCGAGATTGTTGATATGTTTGTCCTCTTCAACCCATGCCTTATCTTTTCAACGAGTGACCTGTAACTGATTTTATCATGTTTTGGATTCTATTAAAGAAGCTCAGGTAACTTGGTTCCCATAGACATCCAGCAAAGAACTTATCACGTCATCAAGGTTTATTGAGTGTAATCATTGATTTTGCTTGAGTAGTTCATAATTAACACAGATGCATGCGTATGATAGCATGATCTTTTGATGAGACACAATAATATACAGACTCTATGATGATATCTCTAGGTCCATACTTCCGTATAATAGAGGAGATGTACATCTTATTCCAAAAATGAGAGCTTCAGATCAATGCTTCCGCATAGCAGAGAAGATCATCTTAGTATATTGGTGAGACCTTCTGGTCAATGCTTTCACATAGCAGAGAAGATCATCACTTCAGGTCAATGCTCATGCATAGAAGAGGAGATAAACACGCATTTTATTATACATAATATACAATTTGGGCTAAGAGATGTTAGACCTAACACAGACTGAGAACAGACTTAAGACAAAAATCAGCCATTCTCAACCAAGTTTTGACGAGACTTGTATATTTGTGCAGACCAAAATGTCATGAGAATAATCCTTATCACCGATTTCTTGATCTTTAGTTTAGCTGCACGATCATTGTCTATTTCATTGTCATGCTGAGTCTACCATGCATATCTCATCACAAGCCGTTGACCTCTTTTAACTTCTTTTTCTGGGGGTTCCTGAGAGAACAAAATATGAAAACACTTTAAAAGTATATGCTCCCCCCAAATTTCTATTTACCCTTACGGAGATAGAAATTTATTTTGTTTTCCATATATAAAAGTAGATAAAAATAAAGATAAAATAAAAAATAAAATAAAATCAGAAGGAATATGGGATATCGGAAATTAACTGACAAATGTGAAAAAGAAAAATTTATTTACAAAAGCAGGACATTTTATTAGGAAAAGAGATTTTTAGAAAGATATTAGACCTAATATAGAGATCATAAGTACCTAAAAACAAGGTTTGTCAAATGTTTTAGTGAAAAGATCTGCTCTTCGACTTTTAGTGTCAATTGGAATATTATAAATAAACCCCTTTTCCTGAGCATCTCGAATTGCATGAACCCTTGTTTCAATGTGCTTGGTTCGAGTGTGATGAATTGGATTTTTGGCAATTCCAATGGCAGCTTCATTATCATAAAAAAATGGTGTATGAAGAAAATTGATGCCATAATCCATCATCTAATGTTGGATCCAAAGCACTTGACAGCAGCAGCTTGGGGCAGCAACATGTTCAGCTTCACCTATAGATAAAGATACAGTTGTCTACTTCTTGCTTTGCCCTAAAACAAGACAATCCCCAAGATACTGGCATCCACCAGTGATTGATTTCCTGTTCATCTTGCAACCTCCGTGGTCACTGTGAGAATATGCATGCAAATCAAACCTCCTTTGGGATACCAAAGGCCTAAATGAGAGGACCCTTTGAGATATCAACAGATAATTTTAACAACCTTTTCATAAGATTCCTTCAGATTTGCTTGATACCGAGCACAATAGAACACAGCAAAAGTTATGTCCGGACGACTCGCAGTGAGATACATGAGAGTCCTAATTATGGAACGATAACGATGAGCATCGACGGGTTTCCCATTATCATCTGGAGTTAAGTATCTTCAGAATCTCCAGAACCTATTTTTCTTGATGCATTAGAATGCCATCAGTCTTTTGTTCAACCTTTAATCCCAAGAAAAAGCATAACTCCCCCATCATACTTATTTCAAAGCAATCCTTTATCACTTCTTCAAATTCTCTACACAGTTTCTCATTGGTTGACCCAAAAATGATGTCGTCAATGTATACTTGAACAATCAACATTTCACCATCAAATTCTTTCTTGAATAGTGTCATATCTATGGTGCCACGAGAAAAACCTTTGCTGAGCAGATATTGTGTCAAGGTTTCATACCAGATACGAGGTGCTTGATGTAATCCATATAAGGATTTATCAAGCTTGTACACCTTATCTGGGAAATTTGGATCCTCGAAATTTGGAGGCTGACATACATATATCTTCTTATCAATGTTTCCATATAGAAATGCACACTTCACTTCCATTTGAAAGACCTTAAAGTTCTTTTGAGCGGTGTGAGCAAGAAAGATTCTGATAGCATCAATGCGAGCAACCGAAGCAAACACTTTAGTATAATCAATACCTTCCTCTTGAGCAAATCCCTAAAAACCAGCCTGCATTTGTTCCTGATAATGACTCCTTGGTCATCTGGTTTGTTCCGGTTAACCCATTTAGTTCCGATGGGAATCGTATATGGAGGAAGATCGACTAGTTGCCAAACCTTTAGTTTCCTGAATTACTGAAGCTCCATTTGCTAAGATTCGACCCAACTTGGGTCCTGAATTATTGCTGTGACATTTTTAGGTAGAACTTGAGACAAGAAACATGCATAGAGACATTCATTTATCAATCCGGATTGACTCCATGTCCTCACACCATCAGTAATGGAACCAATGATGTAGTCGTGTGGGTGGTCTTTTAGGGTTTTGAAATTGGTGTTAAATGTTAAAGGATTTGATTGAGTTGAAGAGTTACTTTGGGTGGTTGGGAAGGGGAAGATGGCCATGATTGAGGAATTGGTTGTGATGGAGGTGTGGATGGGATATCAAATGGATATGGAGGGTCATTTGGTGGATATGGTTGAGATTCGGGTTATGGGGATGATTGTGACTGTGGTTGTGGTTTAGGTGGGGGATTGATTTGCACACTGGGTTGAGGAACAACATCATCATCAAAGATTGGAAGATTAAATGATTTGAAGACAATGTTAGAGTCATAAAACCATTCTAGGTTCGACCCCATGTTTGGTGAATTTGACTCTTGCCAATCAATGTAGAAGGATTCCTGCACAATATCTGTCCTTTTATTGTACACACGAAACGCCTTTTGTAAGGAAGAATAAAGAACCATTCGTCAGAAACAGCACCAAACTTTGACTTCTGTGCTTGCGTATTTAAGAAGGTGCATGAGAAACCAAATGGACAAAAGAAGTTAATCAAGGGTTTTCGCTTATGAAGAAGCTCATACGGAGTCTTCATCTTGTCTTTTACAATAAGCATCCTGTTCCGTACATAAGATGCACAATTAACTGCTTCTTCCCCAGAAAATAATTGGAAGCTTTGAATCGATCCGCATAGTTCTTACTGCTACGATAAGTATCTGATTCTTTCTTTCAGTGACACCATTTTGTTGAGGTGTCCTCACAGCACTAAACTGTCTCAGAATGCCCTTGCTTGCACATAATGAGTCGATGACGTGGTTTCTGAATTCGGTTCAATTGTCACTTCTGATGGTCATAACCTCCCGTTTGATAGAGGTTTCAATTGACAAGATCAGCTGCTGTAACTCCTCTGCTGTGACACTTTTATTTGACAGTAATCTCACCCACAAATATCGACAAAAATCATTTGTTACAACCAAACAATAAGATTTCTTAGCGATAGATTTAACACTTATAGGATCAAATAAATCAGTATGAAACAATTCAAGGGGATGTAAAATTGTATTTTCGAGCTTAAGCTTATGTGGCTTTTTGTGATATTTCCCTTTAGCACAAGCCATGCACTTCTCTACCACTGAAAAGTCTTTGAGTGGTAGCCCCCTGACATGATTGTTTTTAACCAACCTATTTATTATTTTAAAATTAACGTGTCCTTAACGCCTATGCCACAAAAATGATTCAGATGATGATGCTTTTGATAGAATACATGTCATAGTCGAGGTAGATTCTGTTCATCCCATATCCAGCAGGTATGTAACATTCCTCCTTGGAGCTTGCATGATTATTAAATCCTATGGAACAGTGAACTTGGGTTTTAGGAACAAGCATTCATTTTTCATAAACAATACTGTAATGTCTTTACCATATATCTACGATACACTAAATAAGTTGAATGCCAGTTCTGGCACATAGTTCACTTTCTCTTGAGTCAATGAACCATTTGATACTTTTCCTTGACCAATCATTTTTCCACCTTTCTTGTCTCCAGAAAATGCAACATATACTCCATTTATTATCCTATAGTTGGTGAGAAGATCCTTCAACCCGATCATATGCCTGGAACATCCGCTATCAACATGCCATAAGCTATTGACTGTTTTTTGTGAATAATCCTAGCATTAGAACACAATGATTGTTAGGTTTTGAAATAGGAACCTAAGTCTTAACTAACTTGAGTTTTGAATCAAAAGAATTTTTACAAAAGAAATTATTTACAAAATGATTTAATCTACTTCCCAAGGAACGATTATGTACATTCTTATCAACATATTTAGGACAATTTTTAATCACGTGATCACCCTTCCTATATTTAAAGAAAAGGGATTTCAAACCTTTCTTTTTGCAGTGAGAAATATGATTGCGATCAACTGCACTATCTTCCTCAAAATCAGTTGTATGTGAATCAGAATTGCTGCATATATCATATGATTCTTTTACATTTTCTTTTAAGACCTTAATTTTGGCAGATTCTGAATCATTTTCATTAATGATTTTAATTTATGAGGATGATGTTCCTGTTTCTTTTGGTTTAAAAATCCGAATTGGGGTAAAAGATGGGATAGGATGAGATAGGAACTTTTCAAAACAATTTTTGTGTGTAAGTCTTACTGAGGCTTCATTAGAACATTCATCATTTTCATTAACACAAGCATTAATAACATTTGAAAAAGAGATAGAAATAACGAATGATCAATGAGATGGACTAGAACTAGAACTACAAAAGCCATTGTCTGAAACAGACTGCTGGGATGCAAAACTACTTTAACTAGTGTCTTTCAAAGACTTTTTGGAATCACAAAAGCTATAACTAGAGTAGCCCAAACCACCACTGCTACCGTAACCGTAATCCTTTTGAATCTCCTTATGATTCACTCCTTCTAGACTGTATGCAAACTGTTAGTATCATTCTGAATCAAATCATTCGTTGGATGAGGTGTAGGCATTGGTGAATAGCAATAAGTACTTGGAGGAGGATAAACAAGAGTGGTTTCATCATATGCCAGCCCTGTTTTAAGTTAAGCGCCACTTTGCTCCTGGTAAAGATCCTCATGTTTCATCCAAGATATCGTCCATTTTTCAATCTTGGTTTTTAATTTGCTTGTTTCAAACTCAGCAAGAACTACACGCTCAGTTAATGACAATTTCAACATTTCTTTCCGAAAGATTTCTCCTTAAATGCTCACTTTCTTTTAAAACCTCATTAAATTTGATAAAATATTTAGACTCATTTATTTTAAGTTCCTTATTTATTTGTTTTAGCTTTATTTCATTTTCTAGTAATTACCTATTTGCTTTATAAACTCCAAATAATCTAATTTTACATGGAGAAGAACACATATCCTGAATTACCTCATAAGGAAGATCAATGACCACTTTCTTGGTGGCTAGGGCCTTTTTACACTGACAGACTGGGGTGTTCATCTTCCTTTCTTCTTCCTCCTTCTTCTCAGCTTCCTTATGGGCTCTCTGATTTTCACTTGCTTCCTCTTTCAACTCTTCCTTTGCCTCCAGCTTAACTTCCATCTTCTCAACCTACCCTTGCATTCCACATTCTTCAGCTTCATCTACCTTCTGTTCTTTAACTTCCTCAACCTCCTTTTCTTTATCCTTATATTGTTTCCTGACACTACCATCATAAGCTTCTTCCACTATTTCATCCTTGAATTCACTGAAATGATCAAACTGTTCCACTTACTCCTACTCTATCCACACCACCTCAGCTACTTACACTTGATTGATCTCTTTCTCTGTTTCTGTAATCTTTGCACTCCAGTCGAAGTTGGAAATCAAAGTCTTTTCTTTCTTTTGCTCTGCTTCTTCCTTTTCTACAATTAGGATAACCTTTGAAGTTCCAGTCATTCCTGGTTCGGTGACGATTGGAGATGGAAATTCTCTTTTAAAATGTCCCTACTATTTACAATTGAAACATCTCAACTTTAAATTATCAAAACCAAGATTGGAATTTTAATTGTGATTGCCAAAGTTCCTTCTTCCAATACGCCCCATAAATCTCCTTGCATGTAGTGTGAGCATTGCCATTTTCCATTGAATATCAGTTTCCTCTAAATCATCAGGATCCACCTGATACATGTCCTCAACCGTCATTCCCTTACCCTTGAGCTCTCTGACAACTAAGGCTTCATAACTATGAACGAACATCCAAAACAATGCCATGGTATCAGAAGGAATTTGAGTGGTGACAGTTGTCTTTGAGCTTGAACCAACACTTATAGATCCACCACTTGCCTTGTCTGACATACCAATTCCTGTAGATCCACCATAAGCTGCACCATACATAGTCGAGTTTGCAGCGGATGAAATCAATGTAGCATTTTGTCGATATACTGTGGCTGGCACCAAGGATTGATTGTATTCCCTTCTCTTCATATCCAAGTCAAAAGATTTTAGTTTGTTGATTACGTCCATATTCTTGTAATCAGTAAAGTTTCTCTCATGCTTTAACATTCTCACTTGTAAGCTCCATTAGGGTGGGAGAGAATCTAATAGCTTGGTCACCTGCTTATGATTGCCGACAACTCATCATACTTCTTTAGAGTGCTTGAGTCTGACAAAAATTGGTTGGTAAGATCAGTAAGGCTTTCATTCTTATGTCCGACGAATGAATTAAACTCATTCTCAGCATGAGCTTTCTCGTCCTTCTTTAGATCTTCATTTCCATCATAGAATTCACATAAGGCATCATACAAAGACTTTGCACTTGTGTGCTCAGCAAAATGGTTTTATATGTCTTGTGATAAGCATAAGGTCAAGGCCTTGAAAGCTTTCTGATCATGATCGATTAGCTTAATATCTCATTTAGGGAAGGTTAAGGAGTCAATTTTCACCTTGGTCTGTTCACCGACAGTCATAGTTGGAGCGTGTGGACCTTTCATTAGATTCCCATTGATTATGATCCATGTAAAAGAAAAAGGCCTTCAAGCATTGCTTCCAATCCTCAAAATTATATACGTTTATAAGCCATGGTGGACAATTTGGTGTAACACTTTCCAAATCAGAGATGGTAATGTTGGTTGATGTCCTTTTCAAGGTAAGGAATGGATTCGCTGAATTTCAGTAGATTCGCTGGTAGATTTGCCCGTTGATTCGCAAATGGGCAGCAGTTTCCCTGGGCAAACGGGCAGCAATTTCGCTAGGGAAATGATATAAAACTTCTAGTTTCACTCACACTTTCGTCAAAACTAGTAGCACTTTCGTTCTAAGACAAATTCGCCAGCACTTTCGCTTCGGGTAGCTTGGTTAAGTAATGGTGAACTTTCGTTCAAACTGTGTAGATTCGCTGGAATCCACTGAATATTCAGTAAATCACTGAAGATGGTAGTTTCTTGGAAACAGAGCTAGTTTCGCTGGAAGTACAGAATAGACTGTTCGAACTATAATTCAATCTAAAATCACCCAAATCACTATGAATTGGTGATTGGATGATCGGGATAGCTTCCTATACTCAAACAAAGTATTTTTGAAAAGGTTTTCAAGCCAAAACAACACTCTAATGATCTGAAATGGATGAAACATTGATTTCTATCAAAAACTCTTTTAAAACCTAATCAATAAACACATCAAGAGCACTAAGGCTCTGATACCATATTGTTGATGATCGACAACAGTGCTAACGATGATAAATGACAATCAAATCCCACTGAAACAACAATCCAAACACTAATCTATTAAAGAGTTTCAATATAAAACCATTTTAATTAAAGAAGAATCAAACAAACAAGGCTCAAATATAAGAAATGATGATTCTAGCCAACAAACACAATTAGAACAGTAATGCAAAAGTATATTCTCAAATTAGGGTTGCGTAAAACTTGCAACAACAGATTACAAAGTTTCATATATATATGAAAGGATCTCAGCATCTAGTTTGATCAATTAGGTTGGATTTACAATGGAATTAGCACAAGAATTAGAAATTATTGCAAGAACACAAGAGATTTAGCATTGAAACAGTAAGTTATAGAGAGAGAGAGAATTTCTGCAAAAAGGTGTATTCAATTGATCACATGCTTCGGCAAGTTTACAATTAGGTCATCTTTCCTTTTATAGGAAAGATGACGTCAGCTTTCCTTTTAAAGGAAAGATGACGTCAGCTGATGTCACTTGACAGTGACATCAAACTGTTATTACAACAAAGTACTGAAACTAACTATACTACTGAAGATGTCAAACAACTGACATCTTCTTACAAAAGACTAAGTGTTAAAACTATTACAACTACTGGAAAGGAACTACTGAAAACTACAACGTCTGAAGAACATGCTCTTCAGACGTTTTACAAACTACTGAAATACAACCTACAACTACTGATAAGAAAGTGCTGAAAGGTAAACCATCACAACAACTGAAGAGTACTTCTTCAGCTATTGTGACAAACTCTGAAGCTTTCAGCACTTGACTTCAGACTTGAACTTCAGTTGTTGTGATCAGCTGATGACTTTAGTTGTTGTCATCAACTGATGTCTTCAGTCTTTGTCTTCAGTCTTTGTCTTTAGTCTTTGTGCTTCAGCTGATGATCTTCAGTACTTTGATCTTCAGCTGATGTTCTTCAGTACTTTAGTCTTCAGTAGATGAAGTCTTCAGCACTTTAGTCTTCAATTGATGGTCTTCAGCACTTTAGTCTTCAGCTGATGAAGTCTTTAGTCTTTGTCATCATCAGCTGTTGAGGTCTTCAGCAGTTGTTGTGATGTATGTGGGACTTTAAAGGTTTTTCTGATCTGGCTCATTGGTTCTTTAGGTCCAACAAACTCCCCCTGAACCAATGGAGCCAAAACCTTTAAGTTTATTTATTGTCCCACTTATTAAGGCAGAATGATTGCTCTATTTCCTTCTGGATCAGCTCAGAAGTTGACCCCTATAAGCACTGGCCTGGGAAGAGGTCTCAAAGATCTGATTGGCATAGGATGGATGGGAACTCTGTCTTGGGGAACTGGACACAAAGCTGTTGTCCTATCCATGAGACCTACTTCCCAACTATGAGCATATATGATTCTCTAGTGTAGGCTTCTAGAAAGACGATCTGTTCCTCCATGGTAAGCTCTTCTGCATCTCATTCAAACAAAAATTCAGGCCCATAGTACTCAGAGAGGTATTTGGCCTGTTTCCCATTTTTGAGCTCCACAGTTGTTATTGCTCTATAGGCAAACTCATCAGGGTGAATACCCTCTAAGAACAACTGGAGCTCATTTTTCCTAACTTCCTCAAGCCTCTTGTAGACTAACCCCTTTTTAACCACTCTATTCTCTAACATCTTTTGTGGTGGCAGGTTAGCTCTAAAGGCCTTGTTGAAGTCTTCAAGGATCTCCCAGGGTGATACTACAATGGCCAAAGTGATCACTTCATCTACGAACTTCTTTACTTGGCCATTGTATCTTAGTGGAATGTCTTTCTTGTGGATCCTATGAGACACCCTGGGATCAGGCCAAATCCTCACTCTCTCTTTTTTATACTAAAATGTTTGTCTAAGAGTGAAGAGTCTCTGAGCATGCTCTTTCATATTAATGATTGATGAAGAAGCAGCATAAGCTTTATCAACTCTTCTCAATAATTCTTCATCATGTAGTTTATGCTGCTGCTCTTCTTCAATTTTTACCCTCACAGTTTCCATCTGTGAGGCAGGAGTGATGGGTGTAGGTTTGGCCTTAGGCAAACGTATAACTGCTGAGAGAGGTAGTCTATCTTCTTCCTCATCATCCTCTTCTTCTTCTTCTTCTAGCCTCAACACCCTTCTCTTCCTCTTCA
>BJCO01440248.1:0-19150 GCA_018326465.1 Flaveria floridana | reverse complement strand
TGCACCAAATGAATTGGTTAAGAATTTAACTAACTACTGTAATGGATGATGAGTGAAAGGTCGAACATTAAATGGACTAATGATGAGTGAAAGGTCAAACATTAGAGGGACTAATGGTGAGTGAAAGGCCAAGTGTTAGATCAACTAGTCGTAAACGATAGCTCGACTTTTCTACTCATTGTAAGCCATGTAAGCCCTTTAGTCAACAAATCCTTAATCATGTTTCGTTACGCCAATTGTTTAGAAGAAATACTTTGAGTTTGATTAGGTTAATTTCATTATGGCGTGTTTATGTTTACAAAGTCCCCTCATGAGTTGTTGAAAGTATGGTATTGTCATAGGGGGCTTATATCGAATCCATATCTCCGATTGACTTTAGTGGTTGGTGATGTGATTTGGACAAAAAGAAACAAAGTGACTTACACAAATCTTATTTATCGATAACCTCAGAGCAATCAGACCAATATGGATTAATACGAAATTGATCGAGCACTACTTTTAAAACGTTTCTTCTTCTCAATAAAGAAATGTTCCAAATGTTGAATATTACATTAACAACATTTAATTGTTCATCTAGTTGTATAATGCACTTAATTCTCTTGTTATTTGCTTTTAAGTATTGCCCTAATGAGTTGTTAAAAGTGTTTTCAAACATCACTAGACTTATTACAAATGAAAACCTTTTCAAAATTTGTTTAATGTGGTATTACAAAGAGGCGACAACTGCATCACTTAAATTATAGTTAAAACATTGTATATTACTCATGATAAACTTATAATTAATGAAATATGATATTTCAGTAAGTTTAGATAGAGATATATAAGATTCTTCGATAAAAGTTAATTGTTTCCAAAAATAAAATTTTTGCTAGCATGTTTTTTATATTTTGATTTGACTTTCTTTTGGAAGTATAGCAATTCATTTATCTACAAAAGTTTAGGGTACATGATAATTGTTTTCAATAACATCACAAAAATTAAATCCTTTTAAGAATATTAAATATTTTTAAAATTTGTGTTTCCGAAAAAAGTTTCTACCTCTAATATAGTTGGTTTTAACTTTAAGTCATGGATAAAGTCATCAAACTCAAATATTTTATAAAATTTACATGACAAAAAACAACACCACAATTTTAACCAATGTGGGTGAATGGTTTGTTATTTGAACTAATAAATTTTATAACACCCATCTTAATATCTCGTATTGATGATCAACTAGCTAGTAATATATTATTCAATTTAAATTTACATGTATATGTTATTATACCATACGACAAGTATATTATTATTGATGTATTATTGACATATAAGTCAATTCAGATTTTAGCATGATATGTTTAGTTAAATATAATTTATTTTTTTCAAACTTATACTATCAAATTAAATTGAGTTAAATTTAAGATGAACTAATCGATAACCATCACCACATTATTTGATTGAACTCAAATACTCAACGTCAAACCCTAATAATTTGCATCGAATATTCCCAAACTTGAATTGAATAATAATCTCCCCACGAAACTACAAAACAAGAACTCCCTGAAATCCTCTACATTAATCAAAGAACAACTCAATCAGATGCAACAGGAATCCTCTGAAACAATGTCTTCATCTTCTTCGATGAGAAACGATGATCATAATGGGGAAACTAAGGTGAAATCATCATCACTGTCATCAAAATTCCCTTTAACGTTTTGGGAGATTGCTGGTGCATCTGGTGTTCTTTTGAGTTTCGCCGTTGGTCTTCTCGGAGTTTATCTCACCTTGCCGGATTCTGATTATAGCTTTCTCAAGCTTCCAAGAACACTCGAAGATCTGCATATTCTTAGGTGATTAATTTGTTCTGTTGTGAGTATGCTTGATCTTAAGAAATCAGATCTATTTTGTGTTTCAAGTGTTTGTTTTTTGCCCCCTTATTTGATCTGTATGCGTCATTGAAATTTAAATCTGTATAATAATATTATGTATGCTGTCGAAACTAAATTAGCATTATTAAAGGGGAAAATCTTTTGTAATTAACGTAGAAAACAATATCCTTAGATTGCTTTCTCTTAAAGAGTTTCCATATAAAAATTTTATAGCTTTGTAAGCTAATGTTATTTATGTTGATTGTCAGTGTTTGTTTATGAAATTGAATCAAAAGCTTAACTTATGCTTTTGTGTCATGTTATTTTTTTTGGAATCTTGCAATTTGATTGGTACTTGATTGAACTTGAATAGTCGTTTATAACTGAAGTTAGCTTGCTATTTCATGATAGTCAGATTAATGTAAAGCGCTGTTATGATTCTGATTTTCTGGTTATCAAGATAAATGTAAAAGTGGGGGCCTAATTAACCATAAATGTTAGCACTTGATTTTCTTATTATCCGATTGTGGTTGTTTAATACGCAATTGTCACTCTGAAAACACACATTAAGATCACATGTTCCGTTGGATATCAAGGTTTGGAGTTGAGTCTTTTATCACGAATTGGTAAGGAACAAAGTCAAGTATTTAAGAAACTATGGAAAGACAGAAATCTAGCACTTCTATGTTACGCCATTGTGTTCCTTTTTTGAACATGTGGTTTCGGAAATGTTTCTGAAAGCATCATCTTTTCTTATTTTCCCCAGAGATAATCTTGAGAGATATACAAGTGACTACACTGTGCAAGTCTTAGTGGGGTACTGCACAGTTTATATATTTATGCAAACTTTTATGATCCCTGGAACTGTTTTCATGTCACTGCTTGCGGGATCTCTGTTTGGGGTCTTAAGAGGTGTAACTCTTGTTGTCTTTGCTGCTTCTGCTGGTGCATCTTCTTGCTACTTTTTATCTAATTTGATTGGGCGGCCCCTTATCTCGTCTCTATGGCCCGATAAACTAGTTTTCTTCCAAGACCAGGTAAGGCTCAAATGCTCTACTATGTAAAGGTGGCAATGTTGAGTCGTTGACCCATATACGGGTAAGTGGGTGCACTGGGCTAAAATGGGTAAACGTATAAAATTGGATAAAATTAGAATAGGCAGAACGAGTCAAAAGTAATCCAAAGTGTATTCACAATCATTATTAAGTATTAATTATTCTCAAACTCTTTAAGGAGGAAAATATAAAAAACGTGTCCTTGTGTCGGTCTGACCTTTACTAAAAATATCCATTTTGACTAATTACCCAACCTGTCCGACCATACTATTCTGTTACCTTATCCGAACCCAAACCTATTACGTTAAAAGCTTCTAGATTCGATAAAGCGATTGATAAATTTTGGCTTGTTTACCTAGGTGGCTAAAAGGCGAGAAGGGTTATTCAATTACATGCTTTTTTTAAGGTTGACCCCAACTCTACCTAATATGTTCATCAATGTTGCTTCGCCGATAGTAAATGTGCCGTATCATATATTCTTGTTGGCAACTTGCACCGGGCTCATTCCAGCTGCATATGTAACTGTCAAGGTATCATTCTTTAATATTCTTTCCTTTTTTTATTTTATACCGACACACTAAGGCGTTCGAATGTGCTTTTTGTAACTGATAATCTGAAATATCTTTTTCTAATTATTTGATAAACGAATTCTTATTCTAATTATTTGATTATTTAGGGGTCAAAGAATCAGTTTCATATAAGCCGCAAGAATACTGATTTATGTTTATATGTCCCTCTTTTGACATAAATTGAGAGACTTTAATTTACTTCCACAAAAGCTCTTATTTTTTTCACAAGAATGCCCTTTTTGGTCATTTTATCTATTAATTCCTTAGATAAATTGAAGTTATTACAACTTTAAATAGCAGATAAACACCATCTCATACTACACATTTTACAATAGTTTATTATTTGATTGCGGTTTTTAACACCACATAATCACTTTCAAGATTCAGATTAAACACCCTTAATACACACAATAGGAAAGGTGTCAAATATATGATTATGATGTTTCTAACCAAACAGACTTGAGAGTTATCGTCACTCTTAATATTTTTGTGGTTTCTTGTTTATCTATAATTCGGCAGGCAGGAATAACTCTTGGCGAATTACAATCAATTGGAGACCTATATGACATCACCTCGATAGGAACTTTGTTTCTCATTGGGCTTGCATCTGTTACCCCTACACTTCTAAGCAAGAAGATGCCATCATAGTAATTTGTTCACGATTTGTTCATAATGTTTCTAACCAACCCCATTTGAGATTTAGCAAATCTGTACGAAATCTGTCTAGCCTCGGGTTTCAAGCTGTTGATATTCGGTGGTTCGTGCTGCAGATGCTGGAGACGAAAAAAGGGACCCACACTATTATTTAAAACTTGTTCTCTTCCATAGAAGGGCAATAAGGTAACATGCAGTTTAGTATATGTTGAAAAATAAATTTCCCAGTGTAAAGAAATATATGAAAAGATGGATTCTTGGTATGATTCAATTTTATGTGATGTTAGACTGGCACTGCCGAAAGTTTCAGGTGTTTAAGGATGTAAACTTTTTTATATTCAATAATAAATATGAGATGTTATTTCATTCTTTGGTTTTGTTCAAGTGTCATGGTTGTTTTGACAGTGATCCACTGTTGTTGATGTTCAATGATTGATGATCACATGATACTATTATTTGACAGTGATCCACTAATACTAACTATTATTTATTAGTTGGGGTTTATTTTCTGTAATTATCTTTTATTACAATTATGATTAGTTTTGAGATTCGATATAATCATTTAAAACATGTGAATTAATTACTCACATAGGTAGGAGTTACGCGACAATATGGTCTCGAGTTCACTTCAACTCATGTAGCCTTCTTTATTACATGAAGCACGTACTTAAATTCCACATGGCCAACTCTTCTCTCGTGTAACCCTTTTCTTTTGTTGTCGCTTTTACTTTGAGTATCAATCATTAAGTCCCAATCATGTATCTGTAAATGCGAATTCTATGTGACCGGCTCTTTGGTTTCTCGCATATCACCTTTATGATGACGTAGACATTAATAATGACAAACGTTTATTTGCTATAAAATACATATCTATTGAAAATTTTAAGTTTAAATTGATATTTATTTAGAAAACTCACATGTAGAGATAGATTTTAGTGTCTATTGTGAGGTTTGTTAACATACCATGATATGAAATGAAGTAAGCATTGAAGGTTTTTTAGTCATCAGAGTAGTTGTTCATTGTTCGTTCGTAATGTCCTGATCAACCACTCATGATGTGACTCGTAGTAGGTTTTGTTATATAAACTGACCCCTTTGGTAAACATGTTGCGCTTGTAATTGGTAAACGTGTTGCGCTTGTAAATGGTCAACGGTCAGATGTTGTCATGTGCGAAGTAGAGTTCTTTGTTACATGCCACATTATAAATTTGAAAGATAATTCTAGGCTATAAATTTCATATTCTATAAATTTGTTAGCATATTGTTTAAAGATGGATTCAATGTGCAATTCGGACATACACTACTTATTAAGTATGGTAGTAGTAGTACACAATTTCATGGGTTGGGCCATCATTAGGATGGTTAAGATGACACGTAAACCGAACTCCCATTTACAATAAACTTCACAAGAATAACGTGTGATTTGTTGATGATACGTTAACGGATTATAACATATGATTTGAGTTGTCAATGTTTAATGGAATAAAGATACTCAAGTTACATGTTTTTAAATAACTCCTAACCATGAACATAATTATTTTTATACGTGACTTATCACGTCTTAGTTTTCTATCAATAATAGTCTACATCCATTCTCGATATAAAATGTAAATAATCCGCTGGCTCTCACTTTTATAAGATATTTCTTTTCATGTTTAGATCTTATTAACAGCCGCTAAACTAAAGCAACAAGACTGTAAAATCATCAATTCATCATGGATTAACTGTCATCATAAATTCATAATCATTTTCCAAAGAAACTTGAATATGCTTTACAAATGTTCATGGATTAATCAAGTCAAAACACAAGGGACAATTTTTTGTTATTTTTAGCCTAATCAAGAATTAAAACACTGCAAATCAGGCTAAGATCCAAGCTTCTTCTGCATCTTCATCGTCGCACACCAGCATATAGTCGGATGGTTGGTTGATTTCCTTTTTTGAATGTTTCAATTTGCCGCTTTTTGTATTGGGAAATCAATGAAAGATGTTTCTTGTTTCAGGTTTGAAGAAATTGGGTACTATAACAAAGATCAACATAACCAATTTGTAGGTAAGTTGATCAATTTTCCCTTTGTTCTTTACTCCGAAGATATCGATTATTGGGGTTCTTAATAACTTTCATGCGTGGCGAAAGGGTGCATTCAAGGTGTTCGATAAAATGCCTCTTCACTACTCACTATTGAAGTCGGCTTAGAACTAACCTTATATAACTCATATGTTTCTTTAAGTAAAGATCAATCTTTAGTTGTGTTTGTGTGCCTTACAAATTTGTTTTCATCTTCTTTCCAGTTGTTTCATGGAACATCAATGTCAAATACTGCTTTACCTGAAATTGGGAGTCATATTGTCTTTCCTTATTGGTATTACCTATTGTGAACATACCCCTGCATCATTCTCTGAGTTGGTATAAAGTCTTCTTTCATTTACATTCTTTTAAAAAATAAGTTGCTCTAAGTGTTATCTGTGTCATTATCCTTTGTGCTCATGGTTAACTGTTACAAGATTTATGTTCACCTCTTCAGTTTGGAAGCCATAAATATATCACAGAGGCGTACTTTCAGAAACATGATACCTTAATTGACCGGGTTTTCCAAGATTTCCTATCCAGTGAGCTTTCTATTGACGACTGTGGAAAACAGATTTTTATGTCAAAACTGTCGGTTATGCAGCGGCAGTTAATGGGCGAAGGTTCTCACCGGCGTTTAACTTCATCCATTAGAATCGACATCCAGCCAGAAGCTATATCCAAGCTCCGGCCACTCTCCTGTGAGGCCATAATTGTTGAGAGACTGCCTTCTGGCGTATTTGCTGACCCCTTTGAGCTAGAACATCTTACAGAACGTGGTGGTAAACGGTCATACCCTTGAAGTAATTCTAGTAGCATGGTCACATCAAGATTTTTGAGTTAGTTTATTTTCATTGACTCTTGCAGTGTTTTATGGTGCTTCTGCGTTTGGGGACACAGATTTAGAGCTGCCCACTGTGAGGGCAAATCGATCCATTGTTGAGGTTCACATGGATTTGAACCTTAGTTCATTGTCTGGAAACAAGAACGGTTGGGAACTTTGCATTGAGCTTCCATTGCATGCACGCTATGCGGTATGTGAACAATGAACATCAATCGTGCTTTAATTATACTATTTGTTAGAGGTAGTAAGATGGGCGTGTTCAGGTAATGGGCTATAACGGGTTAAATTGACCTGCTAACACTTGTTTGTCCATTTTTGAAGATTTTATTAAAAATTTAATGCATTAATTTTGGTTACAAAGTAATATCATAACAATAATATTATAAATCTTTGAATAAAACTATGTGGGAGCCTATATGCATTAGCATAGACTCTAGGTGACTTTCAACTTGTTTAATCCTACAAGTCCATTTGAAATATCCCCTTTTAGCTACATTTATTTTATTTGACATGCTGGAGATAAAATACAACCCAGATCGACCTGCTCATATGTAAATTGATCATAATTCACCTTTTGTGTTTTTTATGACCTAACTTATTTAACAAACATTTTATTCAGGTTGAAGTTTCACTTTTTGTTTAAGAAAAGTAGTTAGTAAAAGACAAGCTGTTAGTGTTTAATAGATTTTAGGCTATTTGTTTATGTTGAATATGCAAGCAGAACTCTTTATATTAAGCTTTTATTTCATAACCAACTCAATTATTCATTCAGTAGTTACAATATACCATTTTGTTGTAATATTTCTCAGGAATATAAGTTCCTTCCTGATCCACATTATCTTTGTTTTATATTGAATGCTTCTCCTTATTTGGTTCAATTATATTTATTTCCGCAGCCACTGGGAAAACACGGTTACACGAGAGTTGAATTTGGGCCTCCTGATTTGTTTGTACATTGCATTGTTGAAGGGAACCCACATAATGAAAGCTGTATGTTTTCATCAGCCAATGAGGATGTTAGATCCAGTTCAAATGCTATTGTTTGGGAAGTACCTACTGGAATAGTGAAACACACAAAAATTGTTTCCGTGCTTACTTTTATTGCAGCAGTTGTAGGTGCTTTATCAATTTTCATGGCGTGTATCTTTTATTCAGAAATTTCAGTCTACGATGGTTCAAAAGAATCTTAGATTCTTAGTATGCTTAAGGTTTGTGTGTCATATTGACTATGTTCATTACTTATTTGGAAGATTATTTTTGTCATATTGACTACGTTCATTACTTACTTGGAAGATTATTTTGTTCTTTTGAATCTGTTATTCTACTCTTTTGTCATTGCTTACATGTGTCTGATCATTGCAAACATCCATTCACAAAGCACATACCCAGATAGTACATAGAAACACCATATTATTTGGAACAACTCATTTATTCATTTTGGATTATGTACTGCTACATAATTAAATAGAAGTTGAGGGCTTAACAAAATATATAAGCATTGTTATACAAAATGACGAGCAATTTTACATTTTACTCTTAACCACCTTGTATTTGGTTGATGACATATATTTAATAAAAAGAAATATTGTGTTTACTTTATTAAAAAAAATGCTTTTAATACGCACTATAATAGTTGACCTGATCACTAGCTTGATGGTTCTAGATCCCATTGAGTTTTGGCAGCACATGCTTGCGATAATCCGCCAGAGCCCACATTGGGTATATATTTCTGTAGAGTGGGTAATGTAGCATGCAGTTCTTATTGAACACTCCAGCTATTTCCTGGATGAGGTATTTTGTCATCATATGATTCATAGTCTTTACTAGTATAGTTTTTTGTTAATTCAAATTTGATTATTGAACTGATTTTATTATCTAATCACCTGTTGTGGGAAATCTCCATTTTCCAACTGAGAGTTGATCAACAATTTGGCTGCTTTGTGTAGGGGTGTTGCATCTCTCTCCATCTGTTCATTTCAACAGATCAATGGAATATTATAAACTAAACTAGCTTAAACTATGAAACTGACCTGTCGAGAATGAATCAGTCCCATCATTGCCCATGCAGTTTGCACCAGATTGGACCGACCTTCCAAGGGTATACATTTCTGTTTTTGAGCAACCACAGAGATATATGGTTAAAATTATGTAATTCATTTATTATTGTTTATGTAAACAATTCTTATGTTGTGGTGCTACATTTCTGGGCAGGATTTATAGCTTTCTCCCCACCCACCATCCTCCTGTTGTGTTTCCAGCAGAAATTTGACACCTTTTTGAATTGCTGGACAATTTTCATATGTCTTTCCAACTGCTGCTAGTCCTCCAAGGGCAAACCAGGTGCCGTATGTAAAACATACGCCCCAGACTCCATACCTATTTGGCCACAGCTTCTCATGTTAACAACTTAACAAGAAAAACTTGTTCCAACTAGAAATGGCAGTTTTGACCCATTTATTCATGAATGGGTCGATTTAAATTATGTTTGATATCTAATGGGTCAAACAAGTAAAGTCACCAAAGTTAGCTTCGAAAGTGGGTCAAAGGTGACCTAAGTGTTCTTTTTAATGCATAAAACCTCCTAATCGTTTTATTCAAGAAATTATATTTGACACTAACTTTCTTTTAAAAATGTACTTATTTGTGGACAATAAGTGTTTGCAGGCCAACCCAGCTTGACTTTTACTATTTTGACCTGTTGGCTGAACCACCCATTTTCTACCGCCTCCGACTTCAAGCTGTTTCAGAACTCAATTTTAATGTTGAAAAAAGAAACAAACCATGAACCATCTTGCATCTGTGTTTTCTCTAGGTACCCACTTGCACCCTTAAGAAAAATTTCGATCTCATTTCTCCTTTGCCCGGGCCCTTGGTATAACTTTTTAAACAAAACTAGGGCCTGCATTGCTGATGATGTGCACTCAACATACCTAGTCAATAAATGTTTTTGAGTTTCTTGAAGTTTAACGTGTATTATATATCCTATATGAAATGGTAAATTATATTCAAGTCATACTCATGTTCAATGACGATGTCAGCGAAGAATTCTGTAGGATTGAGAATCTAGATTGAAAAGAAGTTAAAATATTTATCAAATTTGTGCATCATAAATAACAATATTTTCTTTATGACTAAGATACATACCTCCAGCCAGTCTGATGATCCTGCTGGTTCCCACGCGGATAATCCACCATTTTTGCTCTGTATTATCATCGAGTGTTAAAACTTGTTAAGACCGCTTTTGATGATTTAGAGTGTATTTCTAAGAATTTCTTTATAAGAACAATTAAAGACATAATATATTTCACAAATTATAAATATGACACATTTTAAATTTTCAATGTAACTGACCTGTAGGGAAAGTAATATGTTTACAGCATCATTCAGTTGCTCAGGTTTTATTTTCTCACCTACAATTTCTGGTGGCATTGTTGAAAATAGGAGGCAACACTGGGGATAGATATAGATACACGCTTAGTAGATTATAAGGAGAGGTGTTTCTGAATTTTGTGATGATGAGCTTTTGTATAAACCGTGTGAATATACCTTTAATGCTTCAGCAGTACAGTCAGAAACTTGCCATCCATGATCTTGGTCTGAAAAGGTCCACGATCCTTTAGAAATATGTCTGTGCATGCTTTTAAAGTCACCAGAAGGATTGTCTTTAACCTACAGAAATTTATTTATTACATAATCAGGATTGATCTAGTAAACAGGTAAACGTTTCTTACTGTTAAATAATAACTTAAATAATACATCAGAATTTTAGAGACCTGTGAAGCTTTAATGAATTCATGTCCTTTCATTAAAGTAGAGCCGATTTCTTCAGTGAGATCAGTAGCCAATAGAGCTTGAATTGCAAAACCAGCATCCCACTCTTGACTGCCAAAACTCTGTAGAATGAATAGCAATCAGAATACTTGTTAAATTCCTTTGCATTTATATAAAAATCATATTTCTAGAGTATTAGTGTATGACCAGTTGACCTGCATTGTCATTCCATCTTCAGCAACCCAGAGATAATCTGGGATTCGAGCGAGGTGCTTTTTGAAACAAACACCATTCGGATCCTCAACCCAGCATGCAAGCATACACAGTACCTGAACATCAAATGTCAAACGATGAGTAAGTTTAAAATAGTTTAATTAAATCATGCATCTGTGGCTTACCTTTTCTACACAACCAATTGTGATATATCGGCTGTTCTCATCTTCATAATGGATATGCCTCATTGTTGTTTGGAGTGCTTTTTCACGCAGTTTGTTAAATGGCCAATGATTCAATAGAGGCTCAGTGAACACATATAGACTGTCCCACATTAAATCTTGTAGTAAAGGATGAGGATAATATAAATCTTCCTGAAATCATAAGTTTTGTAGACAAGTTATAACCCCGGAAGATAATTATCATACAAATCAAATGTTGTAATTAGTAAAAGTTTCACCTTTGCACATAAATGCCGTACGCGTCTCCATTTGATTTCATTGTAGGGCTGTGCATAAAGTTCATCTCTAAGTTGTAGAATCAATGGAGTCATGGGACCCACGAATCTTTTGCCAAACAGGTATGACATTGGCATGTATACCAACCGACAGTAGCACCACATTTTTGCTGCATGTAAATTAAGATTTTAAATAGGGAATCTTACATTAAAATTGTCGGTTAACCAAATCTGAGCATTGCAGTGTCCCAAAAGCATTATGAATGGCGATCTAGTTACATAAATTATAATTCTCGATGTTGTTTTAGTACAGTTGCCAGTTGGTACTAGAGAAACAACCTGGATGCATAGGTAGGAAAGAAGGAAGAATCCAGAACTCAGGGGGCATCGGGTTGGTTCCAGCCCACTCATATATACCAAGTATCTGAGTTAAAGAACCATGTATAAGCATTTGGATTCATAAAATGAACAAAGTACAATCATTTTAATAATGGTAAACTCGGTTGGCCAGGCTCAAATGGGTAAATTCTTACACTGCCCGAATGGGTTGGTGGTTCTTTCATCACGTCAATACTTTTTTGCTCATTTATATTTTATAAATTATTGATTAATTCGATTATAAATGTCTTACAGAAAGCCATGTTTTGCCCCATGATGGAATGGATGTAACACTGCCATGATCAAGGATCCATTTGCGTGCTTTGGCACACGCACCGTTCAGACCACCATCAGGCCCTTCTCCTAAAAGACGCATACAAATGTAACTGAGTGTGGTGCAGAACATTGTGCTATGTCCCTCTATGTGAAATCCCCACCCACCATCTTCATTCTGTTCATTCCACATGACATTCTGTTAATGTCTTCACAAAGGTCAGTTATAAAATTACCTATTAGAATTATAATAATACGTACCTGATGACAATATAAATATCTTAGAATTTCTTTTTGATATTCTGCTGGGAAAACACTGTTAAGGTGCCCTGTAATATATAAGCACATCACCTGCAATTTGTTAATTTGTTAAATGTTAGGATTTTGTTGGCCCTTTTTATTTGTGAATGGGTTGATTAGGATTATGTTTCATTTGTAACAGATCAAACGGGTGAAACAAACAAACAAACATGCGTTCAGTAAAATCCCACCCATAGCAAAAGCTATTGGTAGGGTCTGGGGAGGGTACCCTTTCCCCTATCCCAGAATATTGAAAGGTTGCAACCTTTGAGACTGCCGGCTCCAAAAACCTTTTCTTGACATGTATAGTTTAGTATCCAAATAACATAAAGTGTGCAACATGGAATCAAAATGGGTATGAAAAGAAAACTAACTAAAATGCAAACAAGTCAAATGGGCTGGGTTGATAGCAACACAAAATGTATACTTAATGCATATAACTTCTTAAATCCTTTCATTTAGAAAATAAAATTATTATATTAATGATATATGTTTTTTGTAATAATATATAACCTAAATTATTTTTGGAAAATCCATGCAAATCACGTTTTGGGTCAAACGGGCTGGTCAGCACAAATATTAGCCATTTGACTTGTAACATGACGAACCTGACCCATTCATTTTCGCACCTCTAACTATCCATGAAAGCTTACCAGGGGCTGCATAAAATACAATGGACCAGCAATTTCAGCTGGCCAATGACCATCATCGGCCTGCAAGGCTGCAAAGTAACTAACCGATCTCCTCAATGTGATTGTTGCCTTTTCATACGATATTTCTTCACCATCCTCTATTTTCACTTGGGCTATTGTTTGTTCATATCGCTTCTCTCTTAAAAACTGCATATCAACATTATACAATATATTAATACATTCTAACCAAATAAATAACTCTTTTGTGAGACTTCTGAAACAGGGATCAAGACCTGCATTCGCCAAAGAACATCACTGTTAGTCTTAACTAAGTGTTTATGATTCCAGAAATCAGCACGAGCTTGTTCCACCTCAGCACGCTCTTGTAAACTTCCGTAATTTGGATCAAACTCCCATATTTGCCTCCCGACAAAATTGTTTGTGCTATACAGATATGGATTATCGCCCCCTTCTGCTATTTTCAATCTCCACATCTTTCTGTGAACTTGGTGAATAAGAAAATACAGTGTAAATGAGAGACTATGTGCATCTTATGTGAAATTTGCTTGAGTATTTACTTTTATAGATGCATAGGCATATTATGAGCCTGAGGTGATACAAGCAAAGATTTGGGCCGCACACTTTTTCTGATATATGTAATTGCATTAGTTACATTTGTTTGAAATTTTTCGTGTTCTATACATTTAGTACTGTTCGTTTGTATGCTATCTGTTTTGGAGCCCAGAATATCTCTGAAAGCGGTCTCTCTATCTCCAGGGTAGAGGTATGGGTTGCCTGCATCTCACCTTTCGTAGACCCTACTAATAACCTTGCTGTGGGTGAGAAATTTTTGGGTACTGTTATTGTTGTGCTTTGAAATGTGTTAATATTTTTATCAATACAATAAATCTCTTGTTAGATCTGAAATCATTTGAAAAATTGTGGATCTATATGCAAATTCAAGATCAACGATCATAGCAGGTGTTGGCAGGTCTAGTAAGGATGTTTAAGCCGAAGACCCTGTATGATGCTTACGTGTATGCCAAGATGCAAGATCAGAACAACAAGATTTTCACTCAGTTGCTTAAACCCAACCCTATTAACACCACCAAAACCATTAATACTACAAAACCATTCTCCAAAACTTATTCCCCATCCAACACTAATAAAGCTTACGTACTACCTACACCTGCTCATTCTCAGAAGAATAGCACTAGTAAAAGATTATCCAGCAAAGATTTTGATGAAAAAAGGTCTAGGGGAGAGTGCTTTCGGTGTCCAGAAAAGTTCACTCCCGGACACAAGTGTACCTCTAACGATTTTATGTGTTTGAAGTGGTATAAGAGGATGAAATGGCTAAGGTGGCAGACGATACCAGCTATTCCCAGACTACTTGTCAAGCAGAACCGATCACTGACCCACTCATTTCTGTAAATGCTCTGACAGGTATTTTCTCATTCTCTACTGTGAGGATCATTGGTTATATTGGCACAAGACCATTATAAATTTTAATTGATTCAGGATCCACTCATAATTTCCTTAATGAGAAGAAGTCGGACAAGTTGCACTGTCCAATTGAGACCATTGATGATACGAAAGTCACTATTGCTGATGGTAACAAGATGTCCTGTGTCAAAATGTGTTCTCACTTCCAATGGATAATGCAAGGCACATGGTTTAAAGCTGACTTGCTCATTATTCCATTAACTATGACATTGTATTAGGAATTCAATGGCTGCAAACTTTGAATGATATTACATGGAATTTCAAAATTTTAACAATGAAATTCACTGTGGATGATAGAGTTTTTGAATTAAAGGAGTCTGAATCTAAAGATGTCCATCTTTGCTCTATGGAAAAGATACATTCTTATTTGGCTAATGAGAATTTATTCCCTCAATCCCAACTGTTTAATATGAGGGTAGAGGATCAGGATCAATTCCAACATTCTGCTAAGGTTCAGGAGTTTCAATTGGATCTGGATTTGGCAAAATTGTTACACTGGAGTTTCAATTGGTTCAGGAGTTTCAATTGGTTCAGGAGTTTCAATTGGTTCAGGAGTTTCAATTGGATCTGGATTTGGCAAAATTGTTACACTGTTATGAGGATATTTACCAATTACCCACTCAATTACCTCCCAAAAGAGGTAGTGATCATAGTATACAACTTAAAGATGAGTCAATCACCCTGAATCAAAGACCTTATAGGTATTTTGGGGTTCAAAAAGATGTAATCGAAAAAATGACTCAAGAGTTGTTAGATTCGGGTATAATAAGGGGTAGAAGCAGTTCATTTGCTTCCACTGTGGTTTTGGTAAAAAGAAAGATGGGTCTTGGCATATGTGTCTCGATTATAGGAAATTGAATGAAGCCACAGTCAAAAATAGATTTCCCATTCCCTTGATTGAAGAGTTACTTGATGAACTGAGGGGGAGCTTTCATATTTTCTAAACTAGACATTTGGTCTGGGTATCATCAAGTATGCATGAATGAAGATGAGATTCATAAAACACCATCTTGAACCCATCAAGGACACTATGAATTTTTAGTTCTTTCTTTTGGTTTGACAAATGCTCCGGCCACTTTTCAAGCTCCTATGAATGCCACTTTTAAACCGGTTTTAAGGAGATGTGCACTGGTGCTCTTCGATGATATTCTTGTCTACAGTTCCACTATACATAATCATGTGCAAGATCTTCATGAAGTTCTTGAGTTAATGCGTACTAATTATCTGAAAGCCAAACAATCTGAGTGTGTTTTTTGGGGGTACCAAGGTTAAATACCTCGGTCATGTGGTCACTAAAGATGGTGTGGCTACCGATCCTGCTAAAACTAATGTTATTCAGCATTCGCCTGCACCTCCAACTACAGCTCAGGGATTTCAGGGCCTAGCTGGTTACATCCCTTACCATATAATAGTAAGGGTCTCTGAATACAACAGTTGGCTTATTCAGTATATGAGAAAGAATTACTTGCTATTATCATGGCTGTTAAACGTTAGCACC
The DNA here is from genome assembly GCA_018326465.1 of Flaveria floridana. Lineage (NCBI taxonomy): Eukaryota > Viridiplantae > Streptophyta > Magnoliopsida > Asterales > Asteraceae > Flaveria > Flaveria floridana. Next base: position 3,085 of record BJCO01440248.1, on the reverse strand, counting down.
CTCTCATTTTATTATCTGAGCAGACCAGAAAAGCTTAAAGCATTTGCTGGATCAACAGGTTACTATCTATTTACAACAAACTTGGTTATCAAATATGATGGGTTATGATTATAAAATTCGATATAAAAAAGGAAGTGATAACCTCGTGGCTGATGCCTTATCTAGAGTTCAAGGTATGACCATGTTTACCTTAACTCTATCTACCATTGATCCCTTATTGTGGGAACGACTTAAGAAATTATGGTCTAATGATGCCACCTCCCTAGATATTATCACACAAATTTACGGTGGTAAATCTTTTAAAAACATTTCTTGGAATGAGCAATGTTTAAGGAGAAAGAATAAGCTGCTCATTGGTCTTGATCCTTAGTTGAAACAAGCTTTATTGTAGTTGAGCCATGCTTCAGCCGTGAAGGGTCGTTCTGGGTTCAAACCAACTTTACATTGTCTCAAGCAACTTTTTTATTGGAAGGGTTGTTAGAATATTGACCCAGAAAAACAAAGATAATACTTGATATTTTGTGGGAACTATCACGACTCTTTTTATTATTATGAAGAACAAAAGACCACACCTTAAACTTTATACAATAATCATCTTTTATACTACTCCTAACCTTAATTACTATAAAACTACAGCTCAAACACAACTGGAATGACAGCTCATTCACAGCCAAAACATTCAATACTTTCCTAATATTTACCTTGACTAACATATTCTACATGTTAACTAATTCCACCCTTATCTTTCTTGGTTCACCCGTATACATCCTTGAACATCAAGATTAATTTCTAACATTCTCGCCCTTAATCTTGATGTTGTACCAACTTGGTCTTGAATTCCAGTCACTGGAACCATGTTTCTTCTAAGTTTGATCAATCATCACTCACCTGAAAAAGTTGTGGACACAGAAGCAGACTCTTTCTCATCAACTAACTCGGCGGGCGCCCAAATCCGCTAGTATGACTTCATATAGCTTCTTTTCTATCTCACACGACTTCCATTCTGTTTTCTTTCTTGCTTCCAGACCTGCTATCACGACAGCCTAACAATCTCACTTCCTAGCAAATCACTTGCCAATTGTTTCCTTTGATTGCAAACAACAACTAGCTCTTCTTGCCTTTTGCTTTTCTAAGTTCTTCTCCTCACGACTTGTGTCACACAGATTCTCTCATATATGAATAATTCCTCACAAATTAAATCTTCTCAGTGGTGACCTGAATTGCTTAGGTTTTCTTCACTTCTGATCGCAGCTTCACACAACATTACGTTCTGCCTAGCATAGAACCCAATCTGTCTTGCACAAATTTTCTGCAATCTGAATCATTCAGATTTTTCCTTCTGCAGTTGGATCGCACAACTGTTCTTCCCCTTAGATCTGCTCAATTGACTTGTTTGAACATATCACAGGTTCAGGCTACGATTAATCTCTCAGAGATTCAATCGGGTGGCCTCGTTCTTCTTCACAACTCTATCATCTTTCTTCTAGCCTTCACATGCTCAATCTTCTTCCCGTAATCATTCCCATCGCTCTGTTACCAATTGTTAGAATATTGGCCCAGTAAAACAAAGATAATACTCGATATTTTATGGAAACTACCACGACTCTTTTTATTAATATGAAGAACAAAAGACCAGACCTTAAACTCTATACAATGACCCTCTTTTATACTACTTTTAACCTTAATAACTATGAAATCTCAGCTCAAATACAGCTGGAATGACAACACATTCACAGCCAATACATTCAATAATTTCCTAATATTTACCTTGACTAATATATTCTACATGTTAACCTAATTCCACCCTTGTCTTTCTTGGTTCACCCGTATACACCCTTGAACATCAAGATTAATTTCTAACATTCTCGCACCAATGATGTCCGACACTATATTAAGTCTTGTTCTACTTGTCAAAGAGCAAAATATGAAGTTGTGGCTGCTCCTTGTCTTCTTCAACCCTTACCTATACCATATGTTATTTTTATCAATATATCTATGGATTTCATATCAGGCTTACCCAAGGTGCATGGCAAAGATAAAATTTAGGTCACTATTGATAGGCTAACCTAAGTATGCTCATTTCTTGGTATTGGCTCACCCTTTTACTGTTGTCCACTTAGCCCAGTTGTTCATTGGTCACATGTTTAAGCTTCAAAGGTGTCCTAACACAATTGTTTCAAATAGGGATCCATTGTTCTTGAGCAATTTCTGGCAAGAATTTATGCGATTTCAAGGGGTTACGTTGGCGTTATCCACAACATACCACCCCTAGTTTGATGGCCAAACTGAGGTTCTTACCATATGTTTAGAATCTCATTTACGATGTATGGTTATGGATACTCCAACTCAATGGGTCAAAATAGGTGTCCTTAGCGGAATGGTGGTATAACACCTCCTATCATTCTGCTATCAAAATGACTCCCTTCGAGGCTTTGTATGGGTACAAACCACCTCTACACATTCCTTATATTCCCTCAGATACTAAGGTTGATGTTGTTGAGGAGGTTTTGAGAGACACAGAAGCTTTACTTGTGCGACTTAAGTTTCAATTTGCAGAAGGCCCAACCCCAAATGAAGTTCCATGCTAATTAGAAACTTTCAGAGCATGAATTCTCAATGGGAGATTAGGTTTATGTTAAGCTTCAACCTTATGTCCAAACGTCCTTGAAGCTTCATCGCCATAACAAGTTAGCTCCTCGTTTTTATGTTCTTTTTTGTGGTGAAAAGAATTGGTGGCACGACTTATTTTTTAGATTTACCAGCTGGTACACAAGTCCATCATACTTTTCATGTTTCATTAATTAAAGCCGCTCATGGAGATCATGGCCCTGTGATGTAGTGAAAACTACTTGAGTTGTTATAGTTGATTTTATATAATTTTCGCTACATTTTACACTTGTTTTATCTCGTTTCGGATACTACTGATTGATTGTATTTTCTGTAGTACAAATTTTCAACTTCGCTTCCCACACTTTGTTACTGTAGGACAAGAATGTTTTCTTCTTTTTTTTGGGAGGTGGTGTAAATGTTGCTAATAGTTCGTTAATCTTAATGGTTTAGTAGTTAAGGGTTGTTAAATACCATT
>BJCO01440135.1:0-11687 GCA_018326465.1 Flaveria floridana | reverse complement strand
AACCAATCTATTCACAATTCTAAACCATTCTTGCATTCATGCATCTCAACTAGGATTCTATCTAGATAGTGTTGTCTCTAATTAATCAGTACCTCTAAATCATCTTCTTTGTGTTCATTTCTGCATTTCTTAGTTTAATTACTTTTAATTTGTTCATTTTAGTTTCTAGTTGTTAACCAAAAATCCCCCCCCCAATCTTATAATTAATTATTAGTCCTTTAGTGAGTCTAGTCTTTCTATTCTAGTGTCTCGTGGGTTCGATTCCCGTTCTTCCTTAATCTGTTCTACACACGATAGGTACACTTGCCTATTTTGTGCACTAGGTCTAGGTCGTTTTAGGGTAAAATTTGAGTGTCTAGTTTAAGTCTAGGTTAGTCAACTTAGTTTATTTTTATAGACCTTTTCACACACATCAGTCTTGCACTCACTAGCAAAGTGTCCTATTTGGTTACAATTGTAACACTTCACTTTGCTTTTATCCAGTCTAAACTTTCACTAGTTGCATTGTTGGAAAACTTTCTACATGTCCTCTTGTAGAACTTCTTGGCCCTGTAAGTGAGAAGAGCCATTTGTTAGACTATTTCCATGTACTCCCAAACATCTAGATGGATACAGTCCAAGTCTTCAAGAGTGAAGAGAGAGTTGCCACTGCTTTCAGTAGTAGAAACAAAGGCTTGAGAAGAGCTTCTCTTGTAATAGGCCTCCTTGGATATAACTCTCCCTTGGTGTCTCCGGGAAGGTGATGAAAGGACCCTTTTATGAGTTTTCAGGGTAGTAGATGAAATAATGGTGTGGTTCTCTACAGTCCCCCTCAACCACATGAAGGGTTAAACTCTGTTCATTATTAGAAGAGTTTCTAGATGGATTTTGGATGTTCATCTCCATGTGGTATCCACTGAGGATACCATACAACTCTGTGAGAGTAAGGATTTTAAGGTTTTAAGTTCTTTTAGTGACCACACAGTGACCACACAATAGTGTGTTCATTGTCTAGGAAGAGAGAAAATAAACTTCCTTACAATGTCCCTGTTCTCAGGGTTTACTCCAACATCCATTAGAGTATCCATAATCTCAACATACATGAGTATTGTTGAGTCATGGTTTCACTTGTCTTGTAGGTCAAGTTCTTAAACTGCTTCTTTAATAGGTCTTTCTTGTTTTCTTTTACTTCATTTGACCCCTTATACATAAGCTTTAGTGCATCCCAGAGTTGTTTTTAGTCTTGCACTTCTTGAAGCCTCTGTTTATAGAGTTAGGAAGAGCAGTTTGGAGAGCGGTCATGGTTTTTTTATCTACATCAATTTTCTTCCAGTCTTCCTCTGAGTAGTTAGCCACTTCCTTTGGAATCACACCACCACCACCAACGGGCGAAGTGGTGCATGCAATATGTGGTCCTGAGACAATAGATGCCCACATCCTACTGTCTTGAGACTTGATGAAGCCTTCCATTTTTTGGCACTAAGTATTAAGTTCATCAAGAGTGATCAGTGGAGATTTTGTCATGGTATTGGTTTCCATATCAGCCTTGGTAAGAGCTGCCATTTTAGTTGTTAAGTGTTTTATGAAAATAAAAGGATTTAAGATGGTGAGATATTATAATAAAGACCTTAAAAATCTCTGATACCAATTGTGTAACTGTTCAAAGGGGTCAATGCAACAGTTTCATAATGAGGAGAGACTTAGAACACTTAACAGATCAAATAAGAAACCGGTTTATGATTATACTAAGAACACGAGTAATGGGACAGAACAAGTACAAAAAAAAAGATAATATTGGTTTTCAAGAATGATGTATATTTCTCTCAAGTTCTTTTACAAGTATTACACAACATCAAAATAATGATAGGTTAATGAAAAAATACGCCACTTTGCTCGAGGGGTGATACATAGGGTGCATCATGAAATCATTTTATTTCATCCATGATAGCGTCTTGGCCATCTGGTTGTATAAGCAAGAACCATATTTTAGACGTTTGTGATGATCTTGGAGTGTCAAATATGGTTTTCAGAGAGGGTGTTAATATTGTTCGTTCATAGCTTTCTAGTATTTCCATGTGTGAAAAATATCAATATGAATAAAAATAATTTTGCAAGGTGTTCAGGAAGTTAAAATTCAATTTCACAATGTTTTATTTCTATGTTTTTAGTCATTAATCAATGACAAATAGAGTTACCTTTAGAGTGTTTGTGTGTTTGTAACTAAACATGAAGAATACGAAAGTGGGGAAGTTTCAATGCATAAAATGGAATTGGAGAGATAAAAAACGGAATGATGAAAATGTTACAGGACCATGGTAACTTCAAATAAAAATAATAGTTGGGTGGATCTGAGATAGGTTAAGTAAAAAATGCGCCATATTGCCTCGAGGGGTGACACGTTGGGTGCATCATGAGATCATTTTATTTCATCCATGACAACGTCTTGGCCATCTGGTTGTATTTGGATGAGTTGTTAGTATTTTCCTTTGTGTGTGTGTGTGTGTGTCTATATATTTAAAGAGCTATTTCATGAATTTTATACTTGAGCATATATTGACATTTACATGACAGTTGAAGAACATCAAAAGGGTTAAGTTATACAAGACTACCTATCTATTTTCAAGTGTTTTCCCACATGTATCCATATTTATCTTATTGACTTAACGTTGATACAATGGATATGCATCGTATATCTATTGAGATTTTCTCGTTAAACTACTTTGGATAACAGAATAGAAATTTTTAGGGATCTCCTTACATGCATGGGATGTTTCTTCATACGATACCTCACAACTCATGAATCATGTGTTTCACGACAAGCTCATTTACTAGGTTGTCTTTGTATGTCAGGGATTACGGTGAACACACAGGCATTACACTAATATCAGATAATGATTTTCTCATGTGGATACAAAATTTAAAGGAAATGTGTGTTGAGCAAACCATGTTTTTGAAACTTAATGACATAGACGTGCATGTTCACCTTCCCGCATATTTCCTATTGGGAGAGTTGGAGTTTCATATCTAATTTAACTTGAAAACACACAGAAACAAGTTCTAGATAGTCTAGTACGGTTTGGCCAAGTTTTATGTTATCAACTATCTATTTCCATTGTGGGTAACATGTCTTTGTAAGGAAGATGTCAGGTTTCTCGTAATCCCAAAATAATGTCACTATGTCTAGAAACTACTGTTGCATGTTGTCTGGCCCACTGATGAAAGATGCAGGCTGGACGACCCATCTGCTTATTTTATATGCTTGGATGTCTCCAACATTTATGCAATCCATAATTACTTGGTACATATCTACCGTTACATTCATCTGGTTGTGGGTATAAATTTACAAGCATGACGTCTCTAAATTAATGTATACGTTAACTACAAAGTTTTTAACAATCTGCCACCAATGAGGAGAACATTTTTTGTTGGACGGATTTGAAACTTGTAGCGGTAGTATTCTCACATAGGTGCTGTTTGTTTTTTCTGCAGGAAAATATCTGCAGTCTGCGGACCACATCTGCAGACATCTGCAACAAAAGAGGTGGACCAAACGTCTGCAGTCTGCAAGAAAAAGACTGTTTGTTTTTTTAACATCTGCACACTGTAAAAATATTCTGTAATGACAAATCAAACATAACTAAACAAAACTAAACATTATCAAACAAACCTAATCCATTATGACAAATCAAACAAAGCTAAACATTATCAAAATAAACATTATGCACAAAAACCCATCAAACAAGAACTACATACGAATCCAATAGGAGAAATTCTAACAAAACACTTGAAATCAAACAAGAACTACATACGAATCAAAGAAATTGAAAACCCCAAATGGAGTTGCAATAGATCTAGTGATTTACCTGACACGTTAGAGCAAGAGGCGGTAGAGCAGCGGTAGTCGAGAGCAACGGTGGTTGAGAGCAGGGGTGGCCGAGAGCAAGGGTGGCCGAAAGCAGGGGGAGGAGGTGGCGCCGATGGTCGAGAGAAGCGGGGGAGGAGGCAGATTCCGACGGGTGGAGGCAGAGGGGTGGCCAGCGGATTCCGATGAGAGCAAGGGTGGCCGAGAGCGGTATAGCAGAGGGGTGGAGGCGGCGCCGGTGGTCGACGAGCAGAGGGGAAATGGCTGCTAGTGGTCGGCCGAGAGCTGATGTGGGGCTGTGGAGAGATTTGGGAGGATGTGTTGTGGGGTCTGTGGAGAGGAGAAAAGGGTTTAGGTTATTTTTGAGTTAGAAGAGGTTGGAAGTGTAGAGAAGATGGGTATTTGGGTATTCTCCAAGAAGAGGACGGGAAGACATTTTTTAATGAAATGTCTTCCGAAAAACAAACAGTCTAAAAGTTAAAATGTCCCCGTGTCCTTTTCGTGGTGAAGACAAAAGAGCCTGAGAAGCTATTTTGTAAAAAACAAGCAGCCCCATAGTCTACCATTGCATGTAGGTTCCTTTGTGAAGGAGGTGAGATTAAGGTGTCTCAGTTAGATACTAATTATAAAGGTATGATAGTATATAAGGTGCATTTGTATGTATGTTAGGGGGAATTTTTTTTATCTTCCACATCATCGCTTATGGGATCGTCATTGGTGTGAGATTTAATGGTAAGTACTCCTTGGCATGATATGTTAGGATGTCAGCTTGACTGCCTATTAGGAAAGAGATATGACAGTGGGTCATAACAACCAAAATATGGTTAAATGGTTTGTAGGTGTTTCGACCAACCATGCACGGTGATACTTCATTTGTGTGAAGTCATGTTGTCACTACCTTCAACCGAAATAGCATCAACCTCAAATGTGATGGATCAGTTGTCGACATGTTGGACAACTTTGGTGGATACATTCAAAGTGACTATAATTATCCAACAAGTATAGTTTTATGAGGCTTCTAAAGGTCATCAACATATGGATTTCAAGAAGAACACCCATCAACACCTTAGTAATACTAAAGTCTAGATTTGGCCATAGCTGGCATATGGATCATAATACAATTATAAGTACCTAGTGTTTTGACCAAAAATTAACAATAATAACTTTCCGATCAAATTCGTATGTAAGTTAGTGTGCTTGAATGATTTGTGAAATGAATATGATAATAAAAAAATAATGAAATCAATAAAAGAGATTTATGAACTTAAGATATTTGAGGAGGGTATCCCAAGGGTTATGTCTGCCCCACCCTATGATGCCGAGAATAAAATACTAGGGTGGAGGTATGATGCTGACAGAAGAGCCCGGTTCTGTATAGATTTCAGGGGCAGCAAGTGGTCTTCAACTTTCAGACCCTGAAATACTATGAAAATCTTCCGGTAGTCCATATGTCAGTGCCAACCCAAGTCAAAATAGGCGAGTAGATAGATTGCCTGAGAGAATTCAAGGCAGGACTGTTCAAGAGTTCAAATATAAAAGAAGACAAAGGCTAACAGGCAATATCATTAGCCAACTGGATGTTGAGGTGGACCCTAAGATTAGCTTCAAAGGGGAAACCTTGACTGAATGCCTAGTGATAGAACCTGTGAACCTTGTCATAGGAACTACTTCAACATCCTCTACCCTTAGTGAGGCACCAGCTGGTGAAGGTGCTTCAAAGCCTCTCTCTGGATAGAACTTGATTACTGAATCAAGCAATAAAGGCCAAAGCTTTCTCCAACCTGAGTCACCAAGGCCTGTGGGTGATAAATGGAAAAGGAAACTAACTCTTGAGGAGATTAAGGAGGAGGAAAGAGAGAGAAAGAGGAAGCTAAGGGGAGAGAGTTCAAGTAGATCCTTAGGCTTCATGGAAGCTGCAATCAAGGCTGCCCCTAGGCCAAATACTCAAGATGATGAGTTGAGGGCAGTCAGATTAAACTAATTGGGGACTAGGAACTACAATATAGATGAACTCATCTCTCTTCCCTTAGAGAGGAACTTAATGAACTAGCAGACATAGAGCTATGAAAGGAGAGGAAGGAGGCAGAGGACGCAGAGTTGCTCCTTAAGGTTACAGAAGAAAGAAAGCGGAAAAGGCTTTATAAACAAACTCCTACCCTCTCCCAAGTTCAAGAAAGCCCTGAGAAAGAGGCTGTGGTAACTGAACAACCTCAGGTAGACAAGAAAGTTGATACACAAAATATGATCAACTACTTGAGTGCCACAGGTCTCTATCAGGCATCTGCACTTCTTCCCTTATCATATGAGTATATTTAATTCGAGTATCTTAAATAGCTGTAACAACAAGTTATTAAGGAACAAAAGGCTGCTAAGAGAAAGATGAGGGTCGAAGCTGCAAAGGAAAGAGCCATCATCCAAAAGAGCTAAAAAAGTCTGCTGGTGGGCAAAGGATTATGAGTTTCTTGAAGCTGTAAGGATTCTCCAGAAGGAGGCTTAGTCCAATGTCTCTATCCACTATGGATGAGCACATCAGAGTGATCAAGTAAAAGATTAAAAAGGGAGAGTTTGTTAACTTGCATTCTCCACCAAGTCAAGCTCCTCCTGAGATTGATGTTAAGTTTGAACCCACTAAGAGAACACAACTTGTACATAGAGCTGCATCTCAGCCAACTTCATCTTCTAATCCACAGCAGGGTTCTGCTCCCTTTCCTTCTGAAACTATGAGAGAAGAGGACCCAATTGAGAAGACACAACAGAACAACCTGGTGCTAAAGACCAGTCTTCTTAGTTAAAGACTTCAAAGAGGAGGAATCCACCTCCACACCTCAGGATGAGATAGAGCATCCTGAGGAAGTGCAAAAAGAGGTTGCTTAACCAACTCCAACTCAAGCACAGCCTCTTGCAGCTAGAAGGCCCATTCTGTCTCGGACCTTTACTGCAAATCCAGACAATTGGTATGTCATCAGAGATCAAGGAGGTTAGGATGTCTATTTCTGGCAAGACATGCTTGATCTACCTCTGCATGATCTCTATGACATGAGAAGGTATTATGAGAGTCTGAGGGATCCTGACCAATTGATAAAGAAGGTAATGGTCTTGATCCTAATTAGGACGGTTAGATCTAGAGTCAATAGGCGTAGAATCATTATATAGGCTTACAACTTTAATCATATTTTTGTAATAAAATCTTGTACATACTTATCCTTTTGTATGCAATATATGTATAGGTTAACACAATAACTATGTGTTGATTTTATATGTGTTATTGGAAGAAGAACATCATACTTAGTCAATTTTGAAAACTGACCGTGAGAACTTCACTTTAGTTAGAAATTGTCACATCAAGAATATTCTCTGAGTAACTTTCTTAACACGATAAGAAAGTTACTGCTACCGTAAAAGTAAATCCTTTAGCCTATAAATACAACACATAAGTGCACACTTTTAGACACCAATTGCTATGGATTGCTACCAATTGCTACCGATCATAATGTAACAACAAACCCTAGCAACCATAACAACAATAATAACGATACAAACCAATACATCATTAGAACCCTAGCAATCAACAATAGCAATCAATCAATCATTATTTGTTCAATTGTAATCATTATTCGGTATTAACGGAAAACATTTGAATCAAATTTGTTTGTTCACTTACTACGTTCATCTGCTTTACATTTCTCTGATTTGTTCTTCATTGATTAATATTACAATTGTTATTTCTTCATCAATTAATTAGACGAGTAGTGATAATTCCACGATCACCATTCGTGCAATCTAACCTGATAATTCCTGTTTTGATCCTTGGATTCCTAATGACTGTTAATATCTGAATAACCTTCTCTGTTTTGGTAGCATCAACCTAGGTGGAGTTTGTAAGGTTATATTAGAAAGGCTGATGCAACCAAAGCAACCAAAGAAATTACAGCATGCATGCACTAATATACAAGGTAAAAGTTACCTCGGAAGTTCTACACTCCATAGAAAAATATTCTAAGTGTATATCTTCCGAAGCCAAAGATTAAATATTCCGAAGCCAAAGATGAAGCCTTCCGAAGCTTTAAAGACTAAGTCTTCTGAAGCCAATGAAGTGAAGACTGATTTCTTGCAAAGACAGAGAAGACATGCTTTCTCTAATCAACTTTTGCATAAAGCCGACTCACTTTTCGCTGCAACTCTAAAGACTCACCAACTTGTATTAGTTGGTGAATTAGGTTCATGCTTTTGAAACTGTAGATTAAGGTTTAGAGTCTGTAACTTTCTACTTTGTACATTTTATCCTTTTTGTAATATATTAGGATGTGAGCTATGGCATGACATAGTCAATAGTCAAAAGGAAATCTACCTTCTGACTGTACATTGATCTTGTTGTCTAGATCAGTGTTTCTGGTTGGTTTTCAAAGTATAGCCGGTTGTAGGATGTAGTATAAAGTATCTATGGTTCTTGTATTTCTTTTTATGCTTTGTAATACTTGTAATAGAACTAGAGAGCAATATACAACATTCTTAAAAACCATACTTATCTTGTTCTTGTTCTTCGTTCTATCTCATTACTTATGTTCTTAGTATCTTCTATGTAAACCTGGTTCCCAATTTGATCTGTTAAGTGTTCTAAAACTCTCCTCATCATGAAATTGATTGTATTGACCACCCTTAATGGGTCCTACACAGAGTCTCCTTAAAATAATATTATAACAGGATAATGTGTCAATCATACAAAATCTTTGGATTGAGTTTACCTCTTCGATGTAGACAGGTAGCTTGGTCTCCCCAAATGTGTTCTTAAATTTCCATTGAATCCTACTAGAAATAATGATTTCTTTATAATTTCACTCACTAGAATGCTCATTATTTCCAAAGTTTCATGTTGTATGATGTTGAACGAACTGCCCCCATCAATCAAGATCTAGCGGAAAAATGGATAATAGTGTACAAAGTAATGAGCATGCCATCATGGTAAGGATCTTGAACATTTATTATATCTTCCTCATTGAAAGAGATTATGTTCTTATCGGTTGAAGTTGATTTCCTCATAGGCCTAACCTCATTTTCTGCTTTTGCTTGCTTGCCATGACTTTTTGCTGCAGAATAGGAAAAGCCATAAATAACAAAACCACCAGGTATAAAATGTGACACCAGGCATTTTCCGGTCACTTTCCAATCAACATGAACATGGTTTTCCGATCATACATTCATGCATTTAATGATGTTCACTTAAATGCTTCATTTAGTGCACAAACATTCACGAAACTTTCACGTAACGGTAATTCGAAAAATTGTCGAATCGTACACGCGTCTATCCCCGAACGTCGGTGATTTTCAAAATAGTTTTCAAACAATCATAATTGGTGTGAAATTATGTGTTATATGATTGGGTGATTAATTATGTAGCTTGGTTGTAAAAATTAGGAAGTTTCTACCATTTTCATGTTTTCACGCATTTACGCCTTTCAAGTCCTAAACATTATTAAAATGACTTTAAACTAGAAAAATGAATATCATTTCATGTTATTAATGTTTATTTGATATTATGAAATCATTTGGTGGTTTTGGTGTTGAAAAAGTTCAATCGCATAACGTTAAAATGATTTTTATAAAAGACAGGGGTCTTTCTTGTAAAAATAAAAAAATAAAACCCAACCCCCAACCCTCATTAACCTTTGGCCATATCCTTCACCCTCCCCTTCATTATTTTCATAGCAAATCACACACACACACACTAAGTACACTTTCTTTGATCTTGTTCTTGCATATTGGTGGTGATTTTTATCGTTTCTTGTATCAAACGCGTACTATGGATCATCATCTAAACATTTCAAGTAAGTTTTATGTTTGATTTCATGTTCTTTGATCATCATGATGAACATGAACCCTAGATGATCGAAACAAGTATATACTTGAAATTCATTGAAATTATGATGGATTATGTGTTAGTATTCAATATAATGATGTTTGTACGGATTGGTTTTCTCAAATTATGTTGTTTAGATAAAAAACCCGAGAATTAATTATAATGGAAACTATTTTTTGGGGCTTTGTTTGAAATTGTATGATTTTGATGAAATTGGATTGAATTTGTGATTCTAGGATGTTAGTTGATGTTACTAGATTAAAATTCATGTTTTGAACTTTTGGTTTTGGCTTGGTTTTTGGGTACTTTCCATTAAAGGAAACTTTTTGGATGATTTTGATTTACAGATGATGATTTATGCATGTTTGGTGAAATGCGATAATTGTTATACAATGTTTAGGGCATAAGAATAGATTGGGAATAATCAAATGGTGAAAAACACTTCGTATGAACATTCTTGTTATTTATAGAAACTTTTGTGTCCCGATGTGTTGTATGATGAGTATGATATATGTAGAACATGTTATGGTGATGTGATTGATGTTGAAATGATCATAGAAACATGTTAGGATATTTCGATAAAATTTGTGTAACTTGTGTTCTTATGTTTTAAATTAGGAAACATTAGGCATGATGAAGTTCTAGGTTATGTTAACATGGTATCTATGATTTTGGATATGTTATCTATACTATCTTAATATATATACGGGAAGGATAAAATGGTCATTTGATCAAATCTCTTAAATTTAAGTGTTTTACAACTCTTATAACACAAAGTACTACTCGCAAAGCTTGAAATCCCAGCTTGTTTAAACCTCCCACCCCACCAAACAACAAGCTGATTTCAAAATTCAAATCACAAATTTGTTGTGGAGTTGTATTCTCTCGCTCTCTCTTTCAAAATAGGGTTTTGGTATTCAAATGGTGTGCAATGCTGATGGGGGTTTAGCCGGAGACCCCAATTCCGGTGAACCCCAGCCCATAAGCCGGCATCCCATCCGGCTTAAACAACCCATAATTCCTCTCCGACGTCGGCCCCGGCTTCAAATTCTCATTAAACATCGCAAACACAAAGATGTTCAGATCCACATTAGGCTTCGCCGGAGTTCCCCTTTTCTCACCGATCATCTTCAACAAGTTCCCATTATACTTCTTCGTATTCTCCGGTGACGCTCCGATCTCATCTTCATCCTACTTCAACGGTCACCCCGTCTTTGATATCTGCACCGGCATCTTCTTGTACCCCAATCGCCCCAAAGTGGCGTACACAGCGTCGATCTAGGCGAACAACATGTTGTCGTAGTGCAAACCGTTCGCCGGATCCAAAACTCCGGCGTTGGGCTGAAACAGAACGAAATCAAGCGACACTTGCTTCGGACTTGCTTTGTAAACGAAAAAGGGGTACGCGAACATGTTTTTGATAGGAAGTCAAGAATCGGAGATATGCACCCTTTTAGATCTTGACGGAAAGCTCCGGGGGACGGTGGGTATGAGGTTTGGAGAATGGCGACGGAGTGTGCGGTGGTGTCGGTGACTTGACTTGGTACAAGTCTTTAAAGCTTTATATCCTTCAAAGGGTTCTAACCCTGGTTCCTTTTCAAATTTTAAATGTAGCGCTCTGTCTCGCTTTCGAAAATCAAAACCTAATCTTGTCGGTCTCATCTTCCATCGACCTCATCTTCACTTATTCGTTGCTTGTAGCCTCGGTCGACCAGTTGGGGCTTTGATTTATGAATCGATTGAGAAGGAGTCGAATGATGATCAGAAGGAGGATACTAGATCGATAATTGAACTTGTTGATAGTAATATTATGGGAACCAATTCCAGTAGTAATGACAGAGTAAAGGTACGTCGTTGTTGGTGTCGGTAGAGAATTTGAGCAATTTAGGGTGGAGGAGGTGGTACATTTGGAGTGAGCTTGAATTTTGGACAAGTAATGTTGCGGTGGAGAATGTGATCGCAGGAGGGTGGTATAGAATTGGATTGGTTCCT
>BJCO01439934.1:0-11317 GCA_018326465.1 Flaveria floridana | reverse complement strand
ATTGTAAGTCCATTGGTGATCGATTTCAGTGCTTTTGAAATGATAATCACAGTAATATCCCACAAATATAGAATCAAACAGAGCAAAACAAAGAAATGAGTTTCAGTATAAATCCATATGACCCAAACTCAATCAATATTAACAAACAAGGATCAAAGATATGAAACAAACACAATTCCAGCCTCAAACAAGCTATGAAAAACAGTAATGCAAAAGTGTATCTCGATTAGGTTTGGCAAAACTTGTCCACAAAGTTACAAGAGATGCAAATATATAATAGAGACAAATTCGCTGGTAGGTTCGCTCGAGCGAAACTACCCTGACCAACAAGTAAGTTCACCCGGCAGCGAACAACAGTTTCGCCGGGTGACCTTTATCAGCTGACTACGAGCGAATCTATATATTCGCTCGTAGTTTCGCTGGGTCAGTGCGAAACTAATATAAAACTAACTAAACATTAATTACATAAATAAAAGTCATCTAACATTAGTCCTATTACATAGAAGACAAAAGAAGCTAAACTAAACTAGGTGAGTCCAACCTATCTTGATCATCACTAATGGACCAGTCGTGCGACTGAGAGATGCGATTGGGGCATTCGTAAGACTGAACCATAAGAATGGTCCAGTCGTACGATTGAACCATACGCATGGTCCAATCGCACGAATGGGCCAAGTCGCATCTAATATGGGCCGAAGCCTATATATACCAGTTTCATTGTGTAGAAACCTAGGGGTTTTGAGATGGAGTCTGCCCAGGGCCTAGGTGCTGACGGATGAGAGGGGAGATCATGCTCGATCTCCCCTTGCCAGGAGTCTTGACTCTTATGTTGTAACGAGCTTGTAATCGTTAGGTTTTATCAATGAAATCATTCGATTGTTGATCGTACTATTGTTTGTCTTTTGGTTTATCACCGTCCGTCAAGAACGAGCTAGGATGTTTACCGATCCAGCGACTTCACAATAACAAATTCTCAACATGGTATACTTATTGGATACTCTAATTATCAAAATAGGGTATATAAGACATATAACCCTGAAACTCAAAGGGTTAGTCTTAAAAGAGATGTATATTATCTTGAAAAAGATAAACAGGTTTGGAAAGATTCTTATGATTTGTCAGGTGAAACATTTTGTTCTTTTGTTAACCCATTTCCAACAATTCCTTCAAAAAATATCTCCCAAGAATCCATGCATGTGGATGATGTTGAAACCAACCAATCTTATTCTAACACCTCCCTTCATACCATACCTTCTATGACTACCCCTACTCAAACAATTAATACTCCATCTACATCAATTAAGCAAAACAGTGACCCACTAGTTCACATGTAAAACCCTAACAATAATTCATCATATTCATCTAACCCCTTCTTGCATAGTGATCAAATAGGCCCTACTAAGAGAACCTCTCGTACACCGGTATAGTTGCAAGATTATACATGTGGAAAAGGCTTGTCAGATAGTGATAATGACTATCTCACTTGCCAATTTGCTTTATGTTTATCCAACCCACTAACTTACTCTGAAGCAGCCTCATATAAAGAGTGGTTAGAAGCCATGGATAAGTTTGAGAGATAAACTTGTGTTGTAAGACCAACATCGATCATGTAGAAGTCTTACTAAATAAAGATATTGTCAACTTAGTTAGAGATTCTTCTTCATCATCCGAGTGAGATTAAGTAAGTTTGAGAGATAAACTTATGTTGTGAGACCAACACCGATCCTGCAGAAATCTTACTAAATAAACATATGAAGGTTAGAGTAGGTTGTTGTAGTTCAATAGTCATCTATTATTATTATGTACTTGACCTGTTATTAATTGTTCCTGGTTTTGATCTAGTGAGATGCCAACTTCCTGAATTATAATAGAAGCTTTTAAAGTAAATCAGAGAGGTGTAACTAAGTGTGTTTAAAAAAATCATGAATCAATTAGTTTGGTATTGTAATTTGTTTAGTTGAACAATCTTTGTCATATTAACATGCATGTTCTTATTTCTAGTTTCGACCTCAGTTTAGATGAAAACAAATAATAGTAAACAATTCCCAAAATCATTCAGGGTATCTTTTTCCTTTAAAGCCAACATCCAGTCTACTGATCTTTTAGTCATTGGAAACAATTCAGAAGATACAGAGTTCATATGTGGGTACTCAAATAGACATCAAAAGACATATACATCCATACAATTAAGAACCTGAATGCCAGAATCATACAGTGATAAATGTTTAAGTTCTTCAGAAATAATAAGTTTGAATAACCTTAATCCTAAACTAATCATCTATCATTTAGTTATTTCTCTCTAAGAAAGTATGATAACCATAATCAATTAATCAATTTGCTTCCATCAAACACTCTTAAACTAATTGTATGCGAATTGAGTACATAGTAATCACATAACCAGTTGGCAAATGGAATTCAAATTAAACACCCTTAAAGCAAGTGTTTATAGTTACATTTGGAACAAGTTAATAACCAGTTGGTCAAACAAACTTCTATATGGTTATCTCTTTATTCAAGTAACCAGGGCTGGGTTGTTAGTTTTCATACAAGTACTAACAATATTATAGGATCGATATTGTTCTCTCAACACTTAGTGTTTCGTACAAATTGTTAAATATCACTTGTTTGATGAATGCAGAATCAAGAACTCAGTTGATAATAATATAATAAGTAAAGAACACAAGAAATGGTTTTCAAGATACTTGTATATATTATCTCTTAACTAAGTATTACAAGACTCATGCAGAAGCATGGACACTAAGTTACAATGATCGACTATATATACTACTATCTACAGCTTGTTATACGTAGATAACATGCTGGGACTTACTTCTAAACAAATACTACATTGCTAGAGGTAGGGTATTTAGATAAAGTATTGTCTAAGATAAGGTAGTCATGACAGGTCCATGACTTACCTTATGGTCACCAACTAAAGGTGGCAGCTGTACCAGCTAAGGAATGGTGACCAGTGGACAAAAGTAAGGTCAACCATATGCACATGAAAAGCATCTTGCAGAGAATCAAAGTAGGCAGCAAGTGTCAGTCGGACCATGCTTTGTCCACTGGTTCATACTATTCTTCCGAAGTTAAAATGGCTTCGGAAGAATAAGTTCTTCCGAACCATTTATACTTTGGAAGACTCAGCTTCTTCCGAGGCTTTGTCTTCGGAAGACTTTATCTTTAATCTTCTAAGTGTCTACTTCGGAAGAATATCTTCTAAGTCTTGGAAGGATGAGTTTAGTCTTTGGAAGCTCTTCGGAAGATCACTATGTAAGCTTCGGAAGTTGTAGCATTGCCTTCGGAAGACTTCTCTTAGCTGTACAGATTTCTTCTAAGTGTTGTTTTGGTTGCATCAGCCTCAATAGATCCAACAAACTCCCCCTAGGCTGATGCTACCAAAACTACACTTCCTTCTTCAACTTTTAACTCCTCTTCAGTTCTTGCCTTTTGTTTAATTTGGAAAGATAAAGGCTGTCAATATATCTTCTGATGTGAGCAGCTATTATGGAGTTAGAGGGATTGGTGAATGGTCTCTTTGCTAACTCAGCAATATCAAATCTGCTTAAGTGTAGCAAAGATGAGGCATTGAACCTGTTTACCTATCTATTCTCCCTCTCCATAATGAAGTTGTGAGAAGGTTCATCAAGCCTCCACTGGATAATTTTCTTCCTAGGAATGAGGGGCAAGTTTAGCACTCTATCCCTATTCCTAGTGTCCTGTATGTTTACCAATCTTCTTCCTAGCTTTTTCTCTTCTTTATTTAATGAGTCAGAGCTTAAGGCTAGAAGATTGAGTGATTGGTATAGAGTCTCTCGGGGTAGATCTAGGAAGGCATTTCTTGTGAGAGAGCTTGAGGATCCATCAATGTATTTAATATGATGAATCCTTCCTCATAAGAGATGCTACTCACATTTGAGCAGTTATTGAGTCTCCTTTTGATCTCCCTAATCTCTTCTAAGGTTGGAGTTTTGGATGGTTCATAGGATGGTTTGGTTATTGATTGGGCTTTAGGTTGTGTTTTGGTTTGTATAATGTGTAGTGGTAGTGGTTGTTGAGAGGCAGAGGAAGATGGTAATGGTAAGATGGATGGTGTGGGTTCATGGGTGTATGGTTTAGTGATGGGTTTGGTTTTGATGTGGAAAGAGAAGGGTATAGGTTCATTGATGATTTCAGTTGTTGTGGGTTGTGGTTTGGGTGCTAGTTTGGGTTTCATCCTCCATATCTCCTGAGATACCTCCTTCCTTCTTCCTAAGCGAATGTCAGCTTTGATATCACTGACATGTCGCTGTAGGGTCTTCTCTGACATTGTTCCAACTTGCCTGCTAGTGAAGCCATGTGCTCTGAGATAAGCCTTCATCCAGGCTTTATCTCCAACTTTCTTGGCAGCTGCAAGCTTGGCCTCTTATTCCTTCTTCTTTCTCTCCCTTGCATTCTCCCTAGCAGCTTTCTTTCTTTCCTTACTGATTTGATCCTGTTCTCTGTTGATAAGAAGCAGAATCATCTCATTCTCATGAGGACTCAGTTCCTTCTGAGAATAACCTCTTGAGCATAAGAAGGCTATCCTTTCAATCCTCTTCTTCAGTTAAGCCTCTTCTTTTATCTTCCCTGCCTTCTCCTCTTTAGCCAACCTTGTTGCATTCTCCTTTTCTCTTTGCAGCAAGGTTGCCTCTTCTAATTTGACAAGGTCATCAAGTGGGAGTAGTAGCATTTATTCATTTGCTACTCCCAGACTGATGAGACTGTCAATAACATCCAACCTCTTCTTTTCATTGATAGACTCCTGAGATGTTGTTGCTGCTTTGCTGCTTGCAGCCAACAACTTCTCAGTAGGGAGTCTACCCTTTCTTCTCAATTTGTTTAACCTCTCATCCTCACGAAGTTCCTCATCAGTCATA
This sequence comes from Flaveria floridana, assembly GCA_018326465.1. NCBI lineage: Eukaryota > Viridiplantae > Streptophyta > Magnoliopsida > Asterales > Asteraceae > Flaveria > Flaveria floridana. The sequence continues at coordinate 6,419 of BJCO01439934.1, read as the reverse complement.
TTCCTCTTACCTTTGTAATCATGAGGAGATACTACCTTTGGAGATTCTGGTGTTGAGGGTTGAGGTTGAGAGGACTGAGGATGAGGTTGAGAAGTTTGTGGTTGATCTTGTAGTATTTGTTGAAAGATAGGAGTTGTAAGGAAGTCCTCACTGTTCACCTCAAAGGCTAGATCAAAGATGGCCTCTGTGGGAATCGGTTCATCAGACAGAGATGATAAGCCAGCAATCACTTCTGCAACTTGAATTTCTACTTCGAAAGAGATTGATGTTGTTGTACCATCTGTCCCAACTGAGGCAGTTGCAGGGCCATCAGTCCTTATTTCCCCTTTGAAATGAATCTCAGGTTCCATAGTTACCTTAGGTGGACCAACTTCCACCTGAGTGGTAGGTGGTGCACTGAGCCTTTGAAGCTCTTCTGCTCCAAAGTAGGTTATGGTAACATCAGGGGATGGTTGTTCAAGAGAGGAGCTCATTAGAAACTGTGTAAAAAATTTGTGAAGGTTGATGAGCATCCTTGGGTCCATTTGAAAACTCAAAGGAGGTGGTTATAGGAAAACAGTAGATTATTGCTTTTATGGAGGGTAAAGGGAGGATAAAGTTGTAAGAGTCAAAGATTAAGGTTCCTCAGAAATTTAAGGTTCCTGATGAGATTGTTTCTGTACATTCTCCGCCTTTTTGGTAGCATCATCTTGAGAAGTAGATGAGCTACAGGAAGAACTTAAAGAAACCTAAGTTAGTACATGCCTAACAGACTTCTCAATCTGTGTCTTAGCAACTTTTGCTTTGAGATCTTCAACCTCAAGTTGCTGAGTGGTAGACCTGTTTTCTAAGATCCTAACCTTGAATTCAATGTCTGAGACCTTAAAGACCAGGTACTCAATGGTGAGTTTCAGTCTTCCCTCATCTTCATGTGAAGAATCACGGGGAGATAAGACAACATACCTAGTATGTACATCCTCATCACCAGTAGTGGTTTCTTGGCACCCTGGATTCCTTTGCTCAATGATATCTCTTTCAGAGATGTCAATGGGCAGAGTTGCCGTAGGCTCAGTCTCAATGACGTTACCACTGTCCTGAGAGCTCAATGAGAGACTTTTAGTAGTGGCAGCTGAGCCTACATTAGTCCCCTGCACACCGGTGGGACTCACCTCAGTTATTGGTTGCTAATGTGGGTAAGAGATCATAGGTTTCCTTTGGCTCTATTGATCTAAAGAGATGTATGGTAGATCAACTTCATAACTTTGAGGAAACATGAAATCCTTATCAGTTTGGCTTAAAAGGTCAGTGAAGGATATGGTAGGTATTCCTAATGACCCGGGACCTTGGTCATCATCTAATGGCTCAGAGCCAGTGATGTGGCTGTCCTTTTTTAGTTGTTCATGAGAGTATTATGACACATCCTGAAGGCTTGAGGTTTGGGTGATAGGCTCATCAGGTTGAGACTAAGGAGATTCAACACTGATATTGAGGTCAATTGGAGGGAAAAGTTAGACCTCAGGCTAAGTGGGAGCCCGGTGTTCCACTCTAGCCTTTTTGTGCTGAACAGAGGGGGCTTGTTCATTCAGAGTAGATTGAACAAGGGTTCGCTTGGGACGTCTATGGTAAAGGTGTTTGACAGGTAAGGAGGCATTTTGGAGTGGAGTGGGGTGGTGATGTCTGGTGTAGGTTCATCACCTATTGGTTGAACAGGGATGTCACCAGGAGCCATAGGCTCAAGCATACCTGGATGTAGAGGAGTAAACCTTTTAGTGAAATTGCTTGATATCTTCTTCAGCATTCGGAAGATACCCGACCGCATTTGAGGAACTACTAGAATATCTTTATATTCTAGTTTATCCAGGTCTAGTTCACAGTTGACAATGTGCTAATAAATCAAGGATACATGTAGAATGTATTCTTGATGAGATTTTCCCTTAAGTTATTCAGAACAAACCTGGAATAGTTGAACCTCAGGCCTTCGACCAACCTATGAACTAAACATCCTAGTTCATAAGGAATTTGATCCCAACCTCCTGATTTGTTAGACAGACTATGACGGATGATGTGTGGTAAGTACTTCCAGTTGTAGGAGAAGTTAAATTTGTAGAAAGTGGACTTACTTGCATCACCTCCATATCCCATTTGAACATAGGTGTCTTCTAAATCAGGTCTTGGAAATTCAGTTGGGGCTCCAGCATCATGAAGGTCCAAATGTTCCCTGATAGTGGTTTCACTCACCACTATCTCTTGTCCACAGACTCTTGAACGAATTACCCTTTCATTGTTGATGATTTCATTTTGACCATTGTCCAAAAGTCAAACATATGGTTAGAGTAGATGGTGGGGTTTATTGTGAGAGCGGGAAGGTATATGGATTGTGTTAGGAACATAATGATTTAAGCAAAGTCGCTATCCGCAGATGCATCAAGGATAGCAATCTAGTTATGTTGCGGGTTTAGAGCCATTGTTTGAGAATTTTGAGTGGGGGGGAATTCAAGATTGAAGATTATGGTGGAAATAGTAGGCTAGGGTTTTGAGATTGGTAAAGAAAGTATAAAAGAGAGGTTGAGTCCTTTAAATATGGGGTAAAAGATCAAACCGATAAGGTGAAATGACACTGTGCGACATGATTTCACAGAGGCGGTAGGGATGTTTTATTCAAAATACTCCAACAATCTTCCAGAAAATCTTACTTTTTGCAGAGTGGGACCCAAATGTTTCCGTTGCAATTTTAATGTATTCTTCCGACAATACCTGCTTCCGAGAGAACTTTTAAGTTTCTCTCTCCTGAATATTTTTTGAAGCCAAATTTGTTTCCGAAGCAAAATCTGTCACAAAGACTATTTTGCTTCCGAAGGGAAAATGTGGTTTCGTGGAAGTAGAAAGTTTCCTTCAGAAGAGAGTTGATCTATGATCAATTTGTCTTCCGAAGCATAACTCTATTAGGAAGATGTGTCTAGATTAGAGGAATTTTCCTTCGGAAGAAGATTAAGACTATCTTCGGAGGGTAAATTTCTCTTCGGAAGAGATTATACTTCAAAATTTTGAAGAAATGCTTTTTGTAACAGGGCTTATGTTGTAAACAGACATATTAGACTTAACATTTTGTACAAAATAATCAGTCAAGGTTTATAATCCCAATAGCTGTAATTAAATATTTAAATCTTTGTTCATCAAAAGCTTTGGTGAACAAATCAGTATATTGTTCATTTGAGTCAACTTTGACCAATTTGATTAGATTTTTCTCATTAATATCTCTAATGAAATGATACCTGATGTCAATATGCTTTATCTTAGAGTGCTTAACCAGATTTTCAGTGATTGAAATAGCACTCTTGTTGTCTATGTGAATGGGAGTCTCCATGAAGCTGAAGCCATAGTCTAATATCTGAATTTGAATCCATAGTAGTTGAGCACAGCAGCTAGCAGCAGCAATGTATTCAGCCTCAGCAGTTGATGTAGAGACACATGATTGTTTCTTACATTGCCAGGAGATGTTCCTTCCACCAAGAAATTAACATCCTCCTGAAGTGGATTTCTTGTTAATGTTACAGCCACCATAATCACTGTCAGTATAACCATAAAGGTTGAAGTCTTTGTTCTTAGGATACCAAAGGCCCAGTTTGGGAGCTCCTTTGAGGTATCTAAGTATCCTCTTGGCAGCGATGAGGTGAGACACCTTGGGAGAAGCTTGATATCTTACACATATGCATGTAGCAAACATGATATCAGGTCTGCTTGCTGTGAGATGCATCAGAGATCCAATAATTGCCATGTACTGATGCTAATCAGTATTCTCCCCCTCGGAGTTAGGACTGAGATTGTGATTTCTTTGTATAGGTGTCTTAGCTAGTTTACAGTCCTTCATCTCAAATCTTTCAAAGATGTCCTTGAAATATTTAGATTGATTTATGAAGAAGCCATCTTCCATTTACTTCACTTGAATTCCTAGGAAGAAATCCATCTTTCCCATGGAACTCATCTCGAACTTTTTTCTCATGATGCTTTCATAGTCTTTACACATTTGGTCATTTGAGGAACCAAATATGATGTCATTAACATAGACTTGAACAAGCAACATGTCCTTCCCTGACCTTCTTATGAATAATGTCTTTCTATGGTGCCTCTGGTGTAGCCATTCTTGAGAATAAATTGAGACAATGTCTCATACCACAGCCTTGGTGCCTGATGCAGCCCATAAAGAGCTTTATCTAATTTGTACATATTGTGGGGGTGCTGTGGGTCTTCAAAACTAGGTGGTTGACACACATAGACTTCTTTGTAGATGTCCCCATACAAGAATGCACATTTGACATCAACTTGATGTATTGTGAAGTTCTTGGATGCAGTAAAAGCAAGAAAGATTCTTACAGCCTCAAGTCTTGCAACAGGTGCAAAAACATCAGTGTAATCTATCCCTTTCTCTTGTGTGTTATCCTTGAACTATAAGTCTAGCTTTGTTCTTGATAATCAAACCTCTATCATCTCTTTTGTTCCTGAACACCCACTTTGTGCCAATGGGAACTTGACCAAGTGGTAGTGGACATAGATTCCACATCTTTTGCCTTTTGAATTGAAGCATTCCTCTTGCATTGATTCAACCCAATTGTTGTCCTTGAGGGCTTCTTCTACCTTTTTAGGTTCCATTTGAGAGTGAAAACATGAGTACAAGCAGACATTCCCATTATGAGTTTGTCTCCTTGTTTTCACACCTTCTGAGACTTCCCCAATGATGTTTTCAGCTGGATGAGTGTTATGAATCCTGATCCTGGGAATTACATATAGTTGCATAGATAGATCCAGGTTTGAATGATTCATATCAGGATTACCATCATAGGTTCCAGTTGATATCTCTCTTTCATTAAATGAGGACAGATTGAATGAATGAGTGACAACATCAATGATGTTTTGATGTAAGATAACATCATCAGTTTCCTGTTCCTCCAGATAGCTATCTTCATTAGTTTGGTGCTGATATATTAAGTTGTCATTTGATGAATTTTAATGCTCATTTTGCTGGCAACTAGTTGAAGCTCCATTGTTTCCTGAAATATTCAGACTTTCAGGACTTGTAGAGGTGGGACCCTGTTCTTCATTTCTTCTTGGTGAGTTTGGAATAGGTCTAGGCAACTCAAACAGTTGATCATCATCAGAGTCACTTTGAGTTCCTGCTCCAGCTGAAACATTCTCACAAGATTGTTTAGAATAGTTGGGAAATAATTCCAAGTTAAAAATATGGCCAGGTCCAATTCCTTTAACACAAGGAGTGTGCTCATTTACAACTATATTGGATGATTCCTCAAATTGTTGATTCTTAATGTTGTATACTCTATAAGCGTTAGAGCTTAAAGAGTATCCAACAAAGATAGCATCATCTGACTTTTCAGCAAATTTTGTCAAATTGTCCTTTGTGTTAAGTATGGTGTATCTGCTGCCAAAGGACCTTAGAAAGCCAATGAACAGTGGCCTCTTGTTCCATAACTCATAAGGGGTCTTTCTATGGGGCTTAACAATGAGAACCCTATTTTGCATATAGCATGTAGTGCTGACTGCCTCTGCCCAGAAAGTTAGAGGCAGCTTTGAATCAGCCAACATGGTTCTTGCAGCCTCAATAAGTGTCCTGCTCCTCCTCTCAGCAACACCATATTGTCTGGTAATCCCTTTTGAGTTACAAAATGAGTCAAGAACTTGATTCTTAAACTCAGTCCCTTGGTCACTTCTGATTATCTTTACCTTGTGATCAATTTGAATTTCTATCTTAAGAATAAAAGATTATAAAGTTTTAGCAGTTTCATCTTTAGTTCTTAAGAAGAATACCCATGTGAATCTAGTAAAATCATCGACTATCATAAGGCAGTATGATTTCCTTCCATGCTCATTATACTTGTAGGACCAAATAGATCCGTGTGCAATAAGTGTAATGGGGTAGTGATAGAGTTAACTTTTTTGGATTTGTGGGATGTCCTGTGTTGCTTCCCTTTCAGACAAGCAACATAGTTGTCTTTATAGAAAAACTTCTTTTTAGGCATACCATTTACCAAGTTATTCTTAGAAAATTTATTCATTGTGTAAGGCCCCGCTCACCGGGCACCTTACTGTTGGTTCTTCATCGCACTTAAAACATACATATAGTATATAAATTCATAAACTTCTCAAAAGAGTTACTGCAGCGGAAGCATTCAACCATAAGCTTTTACTATAAATACTTTTGCCATTTAATACAACGTACTTCATTTACAAAACATCTAATGTTGCATTACATTACAAAAGCACTATTACAAAATACAAGCTTTCTTTACATTGCCTAACTTTACTATGATTGCTGCTGAAGCGTATGAAACCTTTGATTACGTAAGTAATCTCATTTATATGAATCCTCAGCAATCATAGGGTCATACACAGTGACCTCTAATAGAAGATATTAAGTTCAAAAATATATA
>BJCO01439918.1:0-12410 GCA_018326465.1 Flaveria floridana | reverse complement strand
TATGATTGGTATTAAAAAATATCATTTTTTAGTTCAATGATGATCATAAGAGGAGATGTCATACTGAGTTAACATAGTCGTCCATCAAAGATTGCTTCCGTTTCTTTGTATTTGAAGGTGGACTCTCAGTAGCTTGTCTTGCCAAGGCCCGCTTTGATGGTGTCGAGTTCTGAAAATTGAAAAATTCAAGTTTTGTTTAAAGTGGCAAACTAAAATGGTAAAGGGAAGAATACATTTGGCCAAAGAGTGGTACTAAATTATAAAACCTTCTAAATAAATTCCTTAAAAAAATTAGATTATTAATGAGCTAATATTAACTTATCATATTTAAAACACTACTATACGTCTAGACCCTATTGGTTTCTGGTGTTGCAAGAATTAACCGTTTTGAGTTTTGACCAGTCATCCAACCCATCAACCCAGCCATTTTGCCAAGTGAATAATAATTTTTACACTTTATAAAAAGTCAAACCTTGGCAAGTTTCTTTTCCTTGCGAGCCTGCCTCTCTCTCTCATCGTATTCCTGATTCTCCCTCTCAACCAAACGAATGAGTGTGTCACATCTCCTTGCAAGTTCTTGGGTGGTGCGAGATTTGACAAACCAGTCAAATCTGAATAAAGGTGATGTCCTAAATGCTGCCTTCAGCTCGTCCCAGTTTCCATACCCAAGTTTGTGAACCATGCAAATCTATATATTTTAATCTTATTAGAAAGAAGATTATTGGTTTGTAAAATGATAAATTATAAGTGGAATTATTACCATGAATCGATCACATTCTTCGTTGTAAAGCTTGCCTTTGTTCTGACCATACTGAATTTTAAGCTCCAACCAAGGATTCTTGTAACGGTCTAATTTCTTTCCTATAGCTTTCATTATTTCATCTTTACGTGAAATTCTAGCCTCTCCTCTTTCTATATTTTTGATGATTCGATCATAATCTGTCAATACAAATCATATCATACAATTAATGAGTATGCATATACACAAAATATATAAATAAACACATACACACACATATATACACTTACCATTCAATTCCTTATATCTTTCTTTAAATACCCGGGCATATCTTTCAACTTCTTCCTCTGTTTTTCCTTCCATTTCTGAAGCAATACTGCCCACATCACTCCGTCCATACTTTTCACAGGCCCTTATGAAAGTATTGAAATCTCTCCTACTCCATGTCGAGAAGCCCTGAGATTAATTATCAAGCTTTATAATTCCAATTTTAAAAATAAACTGAGAGTAGTATAACCCAACAGTTTAGAAACTGGTTCAGAGCCAAACAGGGTTATGAACCAATAGTCAAGCCCAAATCCTTACTTGAACAACCCCAGCTGGTTAGAGAGAAAAAAAACAGGTCTAGACCAGACAGCACAGACAAAGAACTGAACTTTTGCAATAAATAAACCGAGGACGAAACTGAATATATGAAGTCAAATAGAAGAGTTTGCATATCATAGTGACAAGAATAAAAATGAACTCTTACTTCTTCCAGGAGTTTCTCTTTTTCTTCTTGCTCTTCAGCAGTCAAAGGGTCTCCCACCTCTATAGAATTAACATTTGATTACCTCAATACTATAATGGTCAAAATAAGACGAATAAATAAATAAATAATATAAACATTTATTGTACCTTCTGGCTCATCAACATCTATTGAGTCTTTAACCTGATTCTTTTGTTGTGCCTGCTGAAGATTCATGAAACCAAAATAGTAATATCAGAAATGAGTATGAAATTTTACTACCATGACCCATGTTAACCATAAAAAAAATATGTAGTATTCAGAAATTATAACAAATATCAGTGTACCCAAAACCCATAACCAGCAATAACAAAAATGTGTCATTTTCAAAAAATAAAACAGAAGCAAAAAGGTAGTGTTATAGTGTTAGTACCACCATGAGATAGCGCACTTCTTTCTCATACAGTTCACTGAGTCTCTGTGTGTTGAAGAACTGGAAATCATGCCTACAATAAGATGTAACAAGTTCAAGAGAAATGGTGGGAATGAATGTTTGAAATTAGGAGGAAAAAAGGCAGAAAATGATAAGTTTCAAGCAAAAAACAAGTCAGAGAAAAAAACTTACAGTTGAGGCATGCGAGGAATTCTAGGTTCCTTTGGTTTTGTGGGACCACTTTGACGCATTGTTTGCTTAAAGTATTCCGATTCCGAGTAACTGAAAAAAAACCAACAAATAAGCAACAGATTGATTACAAGATAGTTAAATATCATGAATAATAATAAAGTCATTACTTTCGCTTCCGCTCTCTTTTTGGAGGCTCAACCCAATTATCACTAACAATCTTCTTAAAGTCAACTTTATTATCTTCCTTATCATCATCAAAATCATACAAATCAGCAGCTGCATGTGAAAAATATGTTTAGTGTCTGTTAAAATTACACTAACAATAAATAAGCACAAAAAATGCACGTACTGTCGTCCATTTTAAACTTAATTGCATCTTCTGTGAACTTTTTCATCTTGGCATCAAGTTCAGCAGTTGCCTCTTCTCCCTTAGCAATAATCCTATCTATGTCTTCATCTGTGATTGTACTATCCTTAGAACTGAACACCATTTCAGCACCAAACCTCACCATTTGCAGCAACTCATCTTTGTTTACAGCTGCAGAAAGAAAACAAAAAAGTGAAATGTTGCACTAGAAATCTAAAAAGGTTCATATGTACACATATATGATGATTTGGTAATATGTAATAGTTACTCTTTTGCTCAGCTAAACGTCCTTGTTGAATAACCAAAGCATCAAGTGCAAGCTTCTTATAAGCTCTTTCGATGACCTTTTCTTCTATGGTGTACTGCAACCATCAATTAAAATACAAACAAGATAAGTAAACAATAAACACAGCAGCTTTTAATCAAATGCAGAGGCAGGATATTAAAAAAAGACCTCAGTGCAGAAGCGAAACACTTGAACTTCTTTTTTCTGCCCAATTCTATGAGCACGATCCTGAGCTTGCAAATCCACTTGTGGATTCCTGCACAATAATCACGGTACATATCATTTTCCAACAATGGAAAACACCAAAATATTTTCAGTAGAAATGTCTTACCAGTCACTATCATAAAGAATGACAATGTCAGCTGTAGCAAGATTGATACCAAGGCCTCCAGCCCTAGTTGATAATAAGAAGACAAACTTTTCACTTCCTGGTTTATTAAAGGCCTCAATAGAAGCATCACGATCTTCACCACCAGTATTTCCATCAATTCGGCAGTATAAATACCCACGATACATCAAGTAATCTTCTAGAATGTCCAGAAGTCTTGTCATCTATAAGATTAGATCACATGTGTCTACTCATCAGAAATTCTTTTTGTAAACATCAGCATATGTAACTCCAAAATATCAATGTATTGAAATACTAAGGAATACCTAACTACACAATTAAATATGTTGGAAACCACAATTGTGAATGTGTCAATTTATGCATCTCTAACAGTCTAAATGACCAAATCATTAAAAAAGAAAGAAAAAAAGGAAAGAGGTCAAACAAGTCAAAAGTCATCAAAGTAGACTATTAAGTCTTACCATATACAGCCTCCTAAAATTAATTCAAGATAAAGTACAATAGATACAGCACATATATAATTTTTGCAAACATACTTCACAAACAGATTATTTATAAAGAAGAACAAAAAATCAGTTGAAAAGTGTTTCAAGTCAACCCACCCAACAGACCTGTTTAGACCTGAACAATGTGCCCCACCTATTTTGCAACCTCTAAATACAAACAATAATATTCACTGAAACCAACTCATATACATCAACAGAGCTAAACTAGCTCTTTTAAGTATCCACTAATAGGCTGAATATAAAGCCATACAAAATGAAAAACAGTCAAACAGATAAGCTAAAGTATGAACCTGTGAGAATATTAAAACCCTTGAATCACGCTCCTTCAATTTTGGAAGCAACTTGTCTAGAAGTACCATTTTTCCTGTAAGGACAAGAAGTTAGCGAGAAACAACACACCTGTGAATGCCTGAGCATCATGTGCAAATATACATCCAAGAAAAGAGTAATGTAATCACCTGCATTTTCTACAAGATGGTCCCCAGTAGTATAAGGGGGACCAGGTTCAGCTCCTTGAAAAAGATATGGATGATTACAGCATTTCCTAAGCTGCATAGCAATATTCAACAGACGTTTTCTTTCACCACCAGAGTTCACAACCTCAAGATCTTTCTGCAACAAAGCCTTGTAATACTGTTTTTGCATTTGAGACATTCCAACTTTGAGAATGGTTTCTTTCTTAGGAGGTAAACCTTTCTCAACATCAGACTTCAATCTTCTAAGCAGAAAGGGACGAAGAACCTGAACACGATTAAAAAAGAAGCGAAAAAGATAAATATTAAATAATAATATAATACATATCAAAACATAAACACGTCTTAATAAATAAACTCAGCATACCTTGTGAAGCTGTTGAACAACCTCCTCTTGATCATTTTCACCAGAAATTTGAAACCACTCATCAAAAGTCTCAGCAGAGCTGAAAATCTCAGGTAGTAAAAAGTTCAGCAGTGCCCAAAGCTCATGAAGGTTGTTCTGTGTAAAAAAAAAATCCATGAGTCGTGTTTAGTTGATAAAGAAATCACTAGGGCTTGCGTTTGATAGCAAGAAACCTGATGGCTTTCAATACTTCATGACTCACAAATCCCATGCATGAAAATCAGGTCAACTTATAACTGCTATAAATCATAAAAACTTCATTCAGTACCTGAAGGGGTGTGCCTGTAATTAGTAGACGATAATTGGTATTGTAGATCCTCATAGTCTTTGAAAGAAGTGAATTCTCATTCTTTATTCGATGAGCTTCATCAATTATAATATAACGCCAGCTAAAACGGCGTAGAGTAGCTTTTTCTTTAATAGCCATTTCAAAACTGGTGACACACACATCAAATTTTCCAGCAACAAGTAGCTCTTCTCGAATATATTTCTGTAAAATCAAGTGTTAAAAAATAAATTAAAACATTAAAAAAGGTAAAGCAAGCATAAAGTAAGCTAAATCAAAGTATATGTTATACCCTTTCATCAGGGTTCCCAAGAAACTTCACAGGACGTAACACAGGACAAAAACGTTTAATCTCATTCATCCAGTTGCCAAGTGTAGACTTGGGAGCAACAACCATGTGAGGACCAGTAATTCCTCTGAACTCATGCAAATAACCAAGCAAGGAGATGGTTTGTAAAGTTTTACCAAGACCCTGAACAATTATAGAAAACAGAATAATTAATTATAAAATGAACAAGTAGTAATTGCATGATAAAGCTATACGTAAAGATGAAGATCAATGGTAATACCATTTCATCAGCAAGAATGCCATTTATACCATTCTCATATAATCTTATAAGCCAATTCAACCCTGCAAGTTGATAATCTCTCATCTTTCCAGTAATGCCTGTCAAACATAACCCAAAGTCCAATAAAGAAGCCTAATTAGATCCTATGCAATAAGTATATAAAAAAGTTGGTAAAAAAATACACTAAAATGACATGTTTATATTAGTTTTAAAACCAATACAAGAAACTCCTGACTGTGAATAAAACATTGCAATACTTTTTTTACTTTGAATCATCCAGCAAAAAACAAAAATACAATCTTTTTTCATAAAAATTGATAAAAAATTTATCAATTTGCCATTAGTTGGTCAGGCAATTCTCTTTATTTGTGGGACAGCAAATTCAGATAAAGTAAATTAGTATGTCAAAAGTCAGAGATCAAAGTTAACCAAAACTTATGTGCCCAACACTTGATATTTAGACAGATTAAGTAACAAATTATGACAACTTACATAAAAGTATAAATATGGTATGAAATAAACCACAGATGAGTAGAGCATTATGACATTAAGAAAAAGATCCAGCCAAAAATATTCAAGTATACTATAGAACACATGACACCAGTCTAAAAGAAGAAAAAAAAAATCTTACAAGATGGCTGCACCAACAAACGTGTATGTCCTGCTCCAGAGAGACCATCTTCTTCCTCCTTAAGATACTCTTCATCCTCTTCTTCTTCAGTCAGCTTTGATGCATGACGACCCCTGAAGCCAAATAAAGCAAAGAAGTCATCATTATATGTGCTCAACAAAACAATGACAGCATTTTTTATTTGCTTTTAACAATCATCAACATTAAAATTAGTTTAGCACCTCATAACTTTAAAAGCAAGCAATACACCAACATCCCAACTCATTGACATACATCTCAAATACATTTAATGATTCGAACAGAATTTCAAAGTTCATCGAATCTCAAAGATTATTACCTTCCCTTCACCTTCTTCTGGGAAGCCGATTGGTCACTTTTGGCAAAATGAGCAAATAATTCCGTCTGCTGAAGTAAGAACTTCAGTCTCCCCTTTCCTTTGTTATTCTGTCATAGCATGATATTAGTACAACAATCATATTAATTTCAGTTTCACTAAAGAAAAAAGAAAGAAATGTTTGTTGTTCCTAGATGACACACCATATCAGCATCGACAGAAGCATTTTGTTGATCCAGTATGTCTTGTATCTTTTGTCTTTTTAACCTCTGCATTTCCTTTAACCTGGCTCTTTCACGATGACTAATATCATTTTTAGACTGTTCATTGCCATCCTGCATGGAATACAGAAAAAACATGAAACTTAATTTACCAAAATAACAGTAAAAATGCTAGCACCTCGTTTTACCTTCTCAGCAAAATACAATATAAAATTACTCGGAATCATTATAATGGCATGAAGATAGTAAAGCAAAATGAATTCATGCAAATCCCAACTATCAGCAATGTAAAATTCAATTCCATCAAGCATAATAAAACAGCAGTTAATCAGATAAGATTCCCAAAGACCGCAATTTTAGAAGTGTAACCTTAAACAAATCAAAAGCTAAATCTATAAATCCTCTAAGATCATGTGCCAGCCATGTACAACTCACGTTACTAACCCACATTTTAGTGTTTCATCTCAACTCCCTGCAATACAAGTCACATTCCTGATTTTAGTTATTACGAACATTCCAAAGTCCATTTTCACTATTTCTTCCACCCTGCTCTTCCCAACTTCATTCTTTCCAGCATCCAAATGGCACATATTCGTTAACAACTTCAAAGCTGTAAAAATGATTCTATCTAATAAACAAAACCATTACAGCAAAAACCACAAAGATATCAGTTTCAATCCTAGCAACAAAACGAAGAAAAACGATATGCAAGCTGAACACGTAATCAGAATACAACAACTAGAATGAAGTCCGTCGACACATCAGTAGACGTCGCTTCTACCTAAAAACACAAGCATAATCCACACCCACACACACAAACCAAAACCAAAACCCTAAAACATCACACTCCCTACCACAACACAAAATCACACCAAACCTAACCAAATCGACAAATCCAGAGCCATAAACCCTCAAATCAACCAAATCAAACCTAATCGCGCCAGTACATCTTCAAACCAACACACACACCAACAAAAGAGCACCCTAACCACGAACCACCACAAATCCCCAACAACTAACCTCATCCTCTTCATCCTCCTCCTGCTCCTCACCGGTGGCGTCAGCCGCAGCGGTCCCGTTGTCCTCTTCATCGGAATCAACAGTCCGTGCAACGGCTTCGAGTTCTTCCTCGTCTTCTTCCTCCTGATCGTTCACCTGCTCCTCCTCTGACGAATTGGAGAGAGATTCCTCCGTTGAATCCTTCGATTTCGAGCGTCTTGCCATGGCGATCGACGAGGGTTTTGGTTTCGAATCTGGTGAGGGTTATAGAGGAGAAAGGGCAAATACCGACTCAATGAGTTACGAAGAGAGAGAGCACAAAAAGCGAGCGTATGAGTGTTGTGGATGTTTATAGGGTATTTTTTTGGTTTATTTTGTAAAGGGGGAAAACTCCCGCCGGTTAACACATGGGAATTGTTTCTTTCCCGCTTTTGATGGATACGAGACCCGATGGTATATAAATTTCTGGTGATAATCTGTGATTTCGGAATCGAAACATACCGCGTATTAGTCGACTGGTCAGATCGTATTTAAGAACCGAGTGATGTCATAATTATATATATACATGATACTATATATATAATTTGATATAAGTATTTTATATGTTAATTTTATAATGTATAAAACTGAACAATGATTTAAACTCATTAAAATCCCAAAAACACACACGCACATATATAGTTTGGTTCGACTCGGTTTTTAGTTCCTGGTCTAACTACTGAATCAGGCCACACCAGCCAGTTCCTTGGCTATAAAGCTAATTGGGGTGGATCAGATCGGTTGACCTTTCGAATCCCAGTCCAATCCAAGTCACAAAACACCACGCCGTAAGCTGTCTATATTCCGTCTAAAAGGTCATTGTTAATAGGGGTAGATTATGCGATGTGCTTGAAAATATGTCACAGATAGAAATATGTTATGTTAGGTTAGATCGGATAGAGAATGTTAAAGGAAATGAACTTTATGATAAATGAATGATTGTTGTTGATGATAGTTGGATGTGATTGGAGCCTTTAGATGTGTTCCAAGAGACTATTTTGCGATAGGTTGATTGAATGTGTGATTAGTGGATGTTTTCATTTGTTATAGGGTGTTTCTCAAGGAATGTTTGGAATAATGATACGGTTTCGTTGATTGTTTTACCTGGTACTTCGGTCATGTAATGTTAAATGCGTCGTGTTGTTCATGCTCTTAAGTTAATTGTTTATTTTATCGAAAATAAAGAGGATGAATATTTAAGGTATGCATATATACTTCCGTGTATGGTAAATGTTAACTTAAATGAGCCCAAACAAACAATAACCACCTACCGCCGCCACCCGTGTCAAACCACCTACTTCAACTGCCATCACTATCATGCCACATAACCGCTCACGTCGTCACCCCCTTTACACAGCCCCCGCTGATGAACACCACCAACACTACCATCAGTCACAACTAGCAGTCATAAATACAACTACAGTGGATGAGCTTATTTTGATACTTCTTTTTAAAATAATCAACTTCAATCGAACATTCGAAACCATTACAGTCTGGCCCGAACCAAATTAACACTTGCTCAAAAAACTCGTTGTCACATGTTATCAACCCGTACGTTTGCGGTTTGCCAGGCTTAGTATAGGCTTGCTATATTATCTTCAAGCCAGTAGGCAAGACAACTGAATTTGCAAGTAAACCAATGGGGCTTCAGAATGTGCCCACCAAATGGGTGTACAAGATCCGTCTGTTTGGCCCCAGAAGTAATTCAGTAAGTAACAATATCTAGGAAGTTGAGTAGTGTTAACAAGGGGGTTCATCAAGAATGGCTTTTATAATAGTACAAACATTGGAGGTCAGGACCACACCTGCTAATACTATTATAATTTGTAAAAAATTATAGAAAATAAGTATAGAGCTCTACTCATGCCGAGACCATAATACGCGTATTGAGCTTGATTCTTTACACCGCGAGTTCTTATAAGTTTGAACAACAAATGCAAGCAGTTGAATGAAACCATAAGCAACAATCTCAACACAACCACCTTTCATAAGTTCTATTTTTTGGTTGTTTGTAAAAAGAATTACCATAGTTGCCAGTAAAACTGCATTCCACAAAGTGGCAAAACTAGCAGAGCACGAAGGCAAGTCCGAGTAATGGTCAGAAGATTGGGTGATGAACAAAGAAAATACAAATTGGATTTACATGCCTTTTGTTCTCAAGAACCGATGAACTTTGTCAAATTGCAAGGCGAAAATGCAATTGCAAGCTTGAAAGAAATGTGAAGAATTATGGATGGATTAGCTAAGCAGGAACTTGAATATGTCACCTAGAGAAATGATACCTTCAACCCGCTTGCTTCCAGCCTCCACTATCACAACTCGTCTTACCCCTGATCCAAAACACACATCAAGTCAAATTATCAAGCATAACGAGTATTGCAAAAATCATAACAAGTAGTAGGGTTGTTCAAGAGCCGAGTTCGAGCCATGCCAGCACCAACTCGGGCTCAAGCTAGTAAGAATACTTAAATTTGTAAAAAAGGCCTTGATGCCCATTGCCTTTCATGCCACACGTGTTGCAGCTATAAAATCTAACAGGATATAAGTAGCGGGATTGGCGCCCTAAATGAAGGGAAATCTATAAAAGAGTGGAATTCCGACACAGTTATTTATGGGTCAATTTGGGCAGTGTTCTTGGATAGTAGAACTTTAAAGGGGAAATGGGCCACATGGTTCAAAAGTACCTGGTTTTGCTAATCTTTCCATAACTTTATGTAGAGAATCCGAGCGTAGGCACATGTGGCATCTTTGTCCAGCTGCTCCATAAGAAGAGTACGGTTCTTGTTCCAGCTGCAAAGCCTGAGATTTCCAGAGACATTAAACACATACTTTACAAAAAAATTATGGAAACTATATAAAAAAATGAATGTTGTAGCCGCATTGGGAGAAGGATCTCTTTAAAGTAGAAGCAGAAAAATGGGCAGGCCACATGGGTCGGGCAATGGGCCAAACAGACTAGTTAAAATGGATGATTTTGGTACGGTTTGGGTCGACCCAAACACTTATTGTCTAATCTTTCCTTAATCACAATTAAGAGTAAATTGTGGTTACAAAAGTTATTATTTTGATAATATATAAAAACAAATTTTAGGTGACTTGCAACGTGTTTGGCTCACTTCCTTTTTAGCTAATACTTTTATACGGCCCTTTGATCTGTTAGTGATAAAGCATAAGCCAGATCCACCCATTGATAAGTAAATGGGTTGAAATTGCCACCTCTACTCTACAGATTATACCCAGAAGCTACTTGACTTAAGATTAAAGAATTAACTAACCAAATGATACTTACCTGATGAATTGTCATTTCTTCAAGGTTAATGTGTGTGTAGATTTTGTCTTTTGCCAAAGCAGTTATATCACTGTCAAAGTGTACACCACCACAATAAGAAAAAAAAATGCTAACTCAATAACATAATCCCTGAAAACAATAAGGATGTGTAGAGGTAGATATACCTTCGACAATATACATCCAACAATGAATCGTTGTCGTCAACAATTGGAATTGAGCTAACTTCAGCTGCAAAAAAAAATAGAAGTGAATAGGTGATGAATATGTAAAAGTGAAAATGGTTAAACTTTTATGAATATTATACAACTATTTTCATATCTACTAAGCATTAAAAAAACCTTGTACAAACAAATTTAGTGCTGCACTAAGAGAAGAGTTTGGTCTTAATATTGCCAATGGTTGTCTATTTGATTCTCCAATTTTTGGAACCCATGTGCCCAAAGGAAGGGAACAAATTGGTGATTGCAATATAGGCAACGAACTTGCAGAATGTCTAAAGTATCTACAAACAACTGAAATAACCAGATGTACTTGGTTAGAAAAGCAGGGTTATAAAAATTACTTTTTTTGATACGAAAAGGCCAAAACCTTACGTTTTAATACTTCAGAAAGTGAAGCAAGATATAATAACTGCGGATATGAACCATCATCTGAGGTTGAATGAGTGACTGGAACTGTAGCAACTCGATTCTGCAGTATCTTTATTGTCACATCTTTCAAATTTTCATCTGGTCCAGCCTGAACAATGTACATATATAAACTACATTATGAATTACTTATAATATATCAAACAGTCATTAGAGTTCTCACTATAAACAAGGAAATTTTCCAAAAAAAAAGAAAAAACATACTCACCTGCACAAATCTTTTACAAAATATTTTACCATGTTCAATAGTTTGTTTTTTAAGATATAGTTTTGCTTCTTTCCAAGCAGATATAGTATGGATCTGAAGTTCTTCCTCTGTCAGATTGGAACCATGATTACCAAGCTGCAAGAAAATTAAATCAATAACCACCCTTTTTAAAACAAGAATATTACAAGTAATATATTTTTTAACCATGCATTATTAGCTCGGTATCACTGGTTACACACCACAAGTATTCTAAATAGAGAAGTCATCAAAACAAAGGTAACCGGAGAAACAAAATTTGACAATGTGGAGAACAATAATCTTTCTCGATAAAATTCAAAGATCATATGTTGACAAATTTAGGAGTGAATGATCAATTTTCAAAAATATATATGGAACCCAATAGTTACCTTTCTTGGATATTTCCCCTTAAAACGTGTCAAAATTTGAATTTCACTACAAATTTGCTAAAAAATGACACTCCTATTTATGAGAGAGAATTTCTTGTCCCCCACACTCAAATATCTGATCTTTCGTTACTTTTCCTGGTAACTTTTGCTTTTTAGATATTTCTTATTGGAAAATATCAAATTAATTTAGTCCATATCGATAACTGGATTCGCCTTGAACTTACCTCCAGCATAATTAAAATAAAATCCAATGCACTTAGAACACCAACAAATTGACCCTTGTTGAAGTCCCAAAGAGGAGC
>BJCO01439753.1:0-12147 GCA_018326465.1 Flaveria floridana | reverse complement strand
CCCCCCCCCCCCCCCCCCCCCCCCCCCCCCCCCCCCCTCAGCGTTAGTGAGTTGTCTCACAAGTCAAAATCAGTCGCAAACACTCCATCCTAAAACCTATTATTTTATTCCATCCGAAGCATAGGTTGATTCTTTGTTTGAAGAACATGATAGGTTTCTTTTAGGACATTTTGGTATCTTCATTTACAATTAATGATTTCCCTTCCATTGTCTTTCTCTCGATGCAGTGTGTCTTGCTTCTCTCACAAATTAATGTGAATTCTATGGCAATTGTTCTTATGAGGTCTGCTGATTCAATTGGCTCACCAAGCTTAGCTGGGAATCATACAACTAGTACTGTGGAACAGGTTAATATCTACCAATATGCTCCTACTCCCATGTGAAAAACTTCTATGGATTAATATACTTTTGCTTTTGTTATTGCTTTTGTTAACGAGTCGGGGTTCTCTTTGGAAACGGTCTCTCTACCTACCAAGCTAGAGGAAAGACTCACCACCACCTACCCCTCCCAGACCCTGCTCTTGAGTGGGATATACTGGGTTTGTTTGTTTGTTTGTTTTTCTTCTTTTCTTCTTTTCAAGTCTTAATAGCATATCATAAGCAACTAATTGTGTTTTACTGTTGTAGAGAGATCTGGTACTTTCTTCATCCTATATTACAACAATTTCCTTTGGTTTGCTTCATGAACATTGCAACATTCCTTTTAAGAAATTTACTTATTTGCTTGTAACATCGATACAAATATATTTGTACCGAAGGTTAATTTTAGACATCTTATAATTGGTCAAGAACTTTTCTTAAACCAGGTAGCAAGTCAACATTTGTAGATTTCTTTAAACATTAGTAGTATTTTGTTCATTTTATCTTACTTTTTCATCTTTCATCAAGGTGCTTCTTCGTACATGACAAGGTAAGGATGGTTAAGGACCATTTTCACCACATGCCATTTTCATGTAAGCAGTTGCTGGCTATTCATACCATTGTACTTGATGCTTCATTTTTGTGGCACATATGTTTGCAATTTTTGCTTATTAAAGTTTTCTTACTTTATTTGTTTTCTCCAACACTATTTTTCATAGCTTTTATGAGGTCACCACTAAGTTTACCTTCAAACTTACAAAAATAAATAATAAAAAACACGTGAAAATATACCTTTATAACTTGTTTTTAATGTGTTATGATGTTCCTGATTGTGTACTACTAGGTGAGAGTTGGTCAAGCTATTTATTTGGCTGGAAGCTTGTACAACCATTCTTGCAAGCCAAATATCCACACATATTTTCTTTCTCGAACTCTATATATACGAGCAATAGATTTTGTGGCTGCTGGTGATCCACTCGAGCTCTCTTACGGGCCCCAGGTAAATTTACTCCTGCTAACAACTGCTGGAATGTTATGGTTAATGTTGTTAAGTTCTGGCAGCATCTTGATTTTTAACTAGAGTTGGTAATTTCAACACATTTACTTCTGAATGAGTCAATTTGGATTGTGTTTTTTTTTTCCTCAAATGTGTCAAATAGGTCGAACAGGTGAGTTGTCCAAAGTTTATTTTAGTGCAATCCTGAATCTTTTTTTTAAATTCATAAAAATACTGCCTTTGTAGTCTTTATTAAACAAAACAAACAAACAAATAAACCCAGTATATCCCACTCAAGAGCAGGGTCTGGGAGGGGTAGGTGGTGGCGAGTCTTTTCTCTAGCTTGGTAGGTAGAGAGACCGCTTCCAAAGAGACCCCGACTAGTTAACAAAAGCAATAACAGTAGCAAAAGTATATTAATCCATAGAAGTTTTTCACATGGGAGTAGGAGCATATTGGTAGATATTAACCTGTTCCACAGTACTAGTTGTATGATTCCCAGCTGAGCTTGGTGAGCCAATTGAATCAGCAGACCTCATAAGAACAATTGCCATAGAATTCACCTTGATTTGTGAGAGAAGCAAGACACACTGTGAAATAGTGTCTTTATTAACAAGTTCATTATTTTTACATAATCAAAAAAAAGTGCTGCAGATCAATACCCCCACCTCTGATTTTAACAAACTGCTAGCGCATGATTTGCTTTGGTACCATATAATCTGAAACTTTTGGTGTGGTTTAGCCATATGGCTCAATATATTAAATTTTGATTGTGACATTTTTGCAGGTTGGCCAGTGGAGTTGTAACAAGCGTCAATCGTCTTTAAAAGAGCAATATGCATTTTTATGTTCATGCACTGGGTGTTCACAATTAAACCTATCTGACCTTGTCATAGATTCTTTTCGGTGTGTGAATCATAACTGTCCGGGTGTAGTCTTGGATAGTTCAGTGACTAGCTATGAACAACAGAAAGTCAACCCCTTTTCTTGTGGTTTACCTCTGCAGGTACTCTTTTCAATGATGTTACTGTGTTTATATGGTATTACTATAACCCTCTTTTATAGCTGATGATTGGCATTTAAAAGGTTGATAGGCTCGAACATGATGAGGTCAAGAGAGTGGCAAGCTTTTTGTGTGAAGAAACTGGTTCGACCCATCAGATTAAACCCGGGTTTTGTTTGAGTTGTGGTGCTTTCCGTGATCTGGAAGCTTCTAATGCTGTAGTAAAAAAGGTTGAAATTTGTATTGGGAGGTATGACCAACTTGTTTAATTTTGTGTATGCTTGTTGAGTCACCTTGATTTTATTTTTGATATTTTATTAAGAAAACATTTTTATAATTAAGTTTGCTTAGAAATAGAATATTCATGGGGTATGCAAAATTCACGGGGACTAATGAGTAATAACTACTTGGCCAAAGACAATCGGGAAGACTGAGAATAAAAGATTGGTTAGCATGAGAGGTGGCAAATTAAGCATGTTGAGCGAGTTTGATCACTGGTTAAAAGCGTTTCAGGTTCAAACATGTAGTTTTTAAATACCGATCCAAACAGGTTGAGTTTTTAAATCGGGAAGACTGTGACTAAAAGATTGGTTGGCATGAGAGGTGGCAAATTAAGCATGTTGAGCGAGTTTGATTACTGGTTAAAAGCGTTTCAGGTCCAAACATGTAGTTTTTAAATACCGATCCAAACAGGTTGAGTTGGGCCGACAAACTAACACTTTTGTTTATTTTTTAAGGCAAATTGGATTTTAATAATCCAAACTATGACATATTGCCGATAATAATCCAAACTTTCATTTTTGTTGTCAATGATAATCCTAGTAGTTAATTTACTCTTGGATTTTTTCTCGTTTTTCATTCCATTTTGTTGTATATCTCGCTATTTCATTGTGATCAAAGGATATCAAGTGTAAATCAATGAAGACTTTGCTGCTAGGAT
Source organism: Flaveria floridana (assembly GCA_018326465.1). Taxonomy (NCBI): domain Eukaryota; kingdom Viridiplantae; phylum Streptophyta; class Magnoliopsida; order Asterales; family Asteraceae; genus Flaveria; species Flaveria floridana. The sequence goes on along the minus strand of BJCO01439753.1, from coordinate 8,847 downwards.
TGTCATTGGCAGCAAAAATGAAAGTTTGGATTATTATTGGCCAAAGTAACAGTATGGATTATTACCGGCCAATTGGTCATAGTTTGGATTATTAAATGCAATTTGCCCTTTTTTAATAATTAATAAAATACTGTATTAAACTATATTATTAAATTAAGAATCTAACTTTTTGAAGTACATTTTGGTCAACTTTTAAGTTGTTTGATATGTTTCGATTTAGGTAGGCTTTTAGATTTTACCCATTTATCTTATCAAGGTAATATATAACTTGTATCAATACCCACTTTTAGATAAGTTGTTGAGTTTCTTTATTCTACTTAGCAACAGTCTTGACTTAGGCCTGCTTAAGATCAGCTTGTCCTCCAAATGCCCTATGTTTAAAGTCCAAGATGGGTTACAACTCAGACCTGTTAAGACCCCTTAGGTCCAGTTCCAAAAGGACACCAATCCTATAGGGGTATATGTTTGTGTCTGGCTTTATGTGTTCCCTAATTTGATGGACTTCTGCTTTTTTTTCTTTTTGAAATTTCATCATCCTTGAAGAATACTCAAAAACAAAGATGAGTTTTTATATTGAATTCGCATGAAAAATTCAAAACTTGACATAGAAATTAGAAAGATAGTTTTTGTCTGCATTTAGCATATATAGACTTAAATATCATTGATCTCTTTTATGTTTACTTGGTCTTTTGCATGTTGGCATCATATGGTACACCAGGTTGGAGGGTTTATTGGACTCTGGTGAATGGGTTACCACTACCCTTTCAAGTGCTTTAAAATCTTTAGATCTACTTAAATCAGCACTGCATCCATACAACAAGAAAATTGCAGAGGTGAGTTCTAACTAGCCTATTTTTACGCCTATTGTTCAATAGATAAACATAATACCGGCAGATCCAGGTTTTTTTTCTTTAACCAAGGCTCATGAATAGCATCATGTTTTGGTTATCGGATGTCTTGTTAACTTGAGAAAAACAAATCTCTTTGTTGAATCAATCACTGAAATTAACCAAAATTCTAATAATTATGTTTACTTTATGATCAAGGAATATATATAGCGGTAATCATATAATCAAGTCATGTTAAAAGGCTAAAAGCCTATAACAACTTCAAAATCCCCTCACCTCTTTCTTTGGTTTTACTGTATCATTGCTCAAAAATATATGGTTCCACTAAAATTTTATAGTAGAAAAAACAACCAATTGCCAGGCAGAGGATTGCCTAGCACAGGCATTTTGTTCAATCGGAGAACTAAAGAGGTCACGTGACCATTGTCAAGCATCCATCAAGGTAACCTAGCCTACCAAATCATATGCTGAATGTATAAGCTTGTTGTGTGTTTACGTGTGATATTTTTGGGTTTGTTTGTAGATATTAGAGAAGCTTTATGGTCATGAGCACATTGTGATTGGTAATGAAATGGTGAAAGTAGCATCCATTCAACTGTCTTTGGGTGAACATGCTGTTGAAGACTCTACAAATCGGATCAATTTGATCTTTTCACGACATTATGGGTCACATGTAGATGTCATGTTCCCCCATCTTCGGTTCCTGAAGAGAAGAGGCCTCTAGAGCTCCAGATTACTTATTACGACGTTGATTTGAGATATTTATAATTAAAAAAAGGGGTGCAACGACGACTTTTAGTTAAAGAAGGCGTTAAATGCTCCGAACAAGTATATGAAAATTTACATTATTATTGTATCAATAGTTTTTATCTATAAATGTGTTAACGAATGATTACATATATACAATTCAAAAGGATAGTCAAGTGTGTTTTGAGTTGACAAACCTAAACCGACTCTTGTTCTGAAATCTATTGCAAATCGTTGTCCCATTGTGCAATTTCCATGTGAACCTGAGATGATTTTGGCTGATCTCCAACAATCAAGAATACTATGAAAAAAGCTAACCTAAACACACCGATGGGCCCGCCATCTACCATACATAAACAAATATAGCATGTGAATTCATTTCAATAATCTATTCTGTTCCAACCCATGCTCATTTTGTCAGACCTCACTTGCCGATTAAAACCTGTATTTAAAACTTGTAACATAACACAAACAGAGATGAGTTGTTACATAACAAAATCCTGTCTGTTTTACCAGGCTAACTGTCTGGTGGTACAATTGATAGTTCCACAGGACAATACAAAAACCTTGAAACATATGAAACACTTGAACTACAAGACTGAATTTACAATTTCGTGTCTGAAAAATTCCAGGAGCACATAACATGCCGGAAAAGAGTTATTGTTTCTTAACTTTACCTGAACAAATAACAATGTGAACATCAAAATAAAGCTTAGCCTACAACCAAATTCACTTGTATACTATATTTTACAAATCTGCCACTTTCATGAACCTTGGCAATAGAGAAGCTGCACCTCATTCCTCCACAATGCTTACACTAACAAATAACACAAAAATATTTAAAATAACATGGATAAGAATTTCTTGTCATGATCTGATAGAAAATAATAACAATAATAAAAAAAGGAATGGATATATTCGTGTTATAAATCACCTCTTAACCCAAATATGCACGTTTTAAAACTTGGTTAAAATGTAACGGGTCAATGATGACCCGGAGGGTAGCTTGCAACCTCTTAAATAGTATTCAAAAAGTTAAGATTAATACCTTAATTATAGAGAAATCATATACAAAACTCAAGAGAAAAGGACACAAGATTTTTACACACCTAACCCAGCCCAACCCTTTAGCAAAAGGGTTAACCTTTATTACCTTCATATGCTTCAGCTTCATCCTCTCCTGAAAATGCTTGATGGGCTAGAACCATCAGTTAGATTCAAATCAGCTTTAGTTTTTCTAGCAAACTTTAACAGTCGCTTGAATCCTTTCGGTGCATCTTTTTGGTTGACCATAGCAGGAGGGTGCTGAGCATTTCCCCACTCACAACTGTCAGCTTCACTCGTGGTCTCCTCAAGAAGCATTTGAAATAAAGAGTGACGAACACGTGGACTTGAAACTCCAGCTGGCACACCAAGATTGGCTGGACCAGAGCCCTGAACAGGGCTTTCTTTGCATGGCATAATCTCATCCTGATTGTTCTCTTCAATTTCCACCCATGCGGTTGGTGAAATTGAAATTGTTGATTCTTCTTCAGCCTCAGTCTTCTTAATCCCATCATCACCACTAACATTGAACTGATTATGATTAAAACTCTTTGGTTCCTCACATTGATTGGGACTAACCACCTGTGTTTCTGATCCGGTATAGGATTCTGGTGGTTCACATTCCGTCTCTTGATTTTGACTTTGACTTTCACTTGTGATTTCAGTAGTTTCGACCTCAACCGTCTGAATTTTTTCAGCTTGGATCGTATCTCCAGTACTATGAGGTTGTTCTTCAGGTTGAGCGACAACTTTACTCTTGACAACAACTGCACCACCACCAGGCCCAATCCCGGTTCCTTTACGAAGGAATGGTTTTGCTTCCAATGGGACCACACTGCCTTTCTTAGTAACTTTGTTGTAGAAACTAGGTTTAGCAGCAGTGGTGGTAGCCGCAGTGGTTGTGGCGGCAGCAATGGGAGTCCCTACTGGAGTTCGGGATTTCGGTTTTGCTGTTGGTGCGCTTTTTGTCACCGTCGGCTGCTTTTTCTCTTTGGCAGCTTTAATTTTCTTGTTACCATCAGGTGGAGTTGACTTCAAAGTCTTTGGTTGTGGTTTTGACTTTTCAACTTTTGTGCTTGAACGCCCAACTAATGATGTAGATTGAGGTTTTCGAGTTGAATTAGCATTAGAAGTGGGTCCAGATGGAGTTTTAGCAGGTGATGCACCTGTAGGTCTTGGCGAAGGGCTCGTCGGCCATGACTTGCGTGTAGCAGGCAAAGGAGATAGTTTATTCGTAGTTGTAGTTGTAGCCTTCTTCACCATGGAACCTTTTGAGGCTTCCCTTTTGGAGTTGAGCAACTGGGTTGGATTTTTATGAGAATTTTGAGGTTTAACTTTATTCACAGTGGTCTTTTTTCTACCATCACTTGTGTTATTGGATGCCATTTCGGCTTTTTTCTCATCAAGAAATTTTTCCATCTCTTTGAATTGAGATTCTTTCTCAGCTTTCTTTCCAGAAGCTTCTTTTCGAAGTTTTTCATCCCTTTTTTGCTTATAATGATCATAAAATCCACCTCTTTGCTCCTTTGGATTACTTTTACTTTTGCTATTATCATTGGTTACACTGTGACGTCTAACCGGCTTACTTTCCACCATTTTTTTGAACAATTGGTTCAATTCTGCTTCCTTTTGTTGATTCCATTCGATTGAAGCAGGATGCTTTTCATAACTTCCCTCATTTTCATCCTCCGAATTCTCCATTTCCAAGTTTAATATGTCAGCAGCAACCTTTTTGGGTGGTGATGATTTAATGTTATTTGCAGTTTCAGAACTTTGACTAGGAGATATTTTAGTCAAAGACTCCGGATTGTCACTTAGAGCTCTATCTTCAGGGTTGCTTACAGAAAAAGTGTTATTAACTGTATCATTTTGAATTTGGGTGGCACTTTCACTCATTCCTGAGCTCCATCTTCTGAGTACAGCTTTGTTTGCAACAGGTGCAGTTGACACTGTCTTTGACTTTTCGGTTTCCACTACTTTCTCTTTCTGCTTGTTCTCAAATAAACTGATTTTATCTTGCACACTCATTCTCAATGCATTTTGCTTCACGGTTTGCTCCGAGTCTTCATCCTCATCACTAGTGTGACAGGTAGTATCTCTCTGAGTTGATAATTTCTCTCTAGTTGGAAAATAATTGAGACTTTTTATACTTATTGTAGCAGCCCTGCGTGGCCCTGCTCGTCCAATTTGGACCCGTCTCATTGGAGATGCTAACCTTCGAGGTGTTGCAGATCTTGCCATGGTTCGGCTTCTTTCAACAGATGGTTGATCTTCTTCACTTGAAAACGAATTGTCGCTATCTGTTGAACTTTGTCTTTCAACCTGTGCAGCTTTGGCTGGGGAGACACCATATTTTACAGGTGGATTTAACTGTGAAGTGTGAGTAACAAAAACACTTTTTTCAGGTGTAGAGTCTTTTGATGATGGGAAATGACTCAATTGTAGAAACTTCTGTAGTGAGTCCCTGAAACAGGTAACTGAAATGGTAAATCTTGATGGTAGATTTTTGTGATTGGTGATACAATGATGTGGAATGAGAATAAGAGTTGAGAAAATTAAAATAGTTTAATATTGATTTACCACAAAACTAACACGCTCAACATGTGGAGAAGTTTATTTTATTAAAAGTTCATTAGAGATGGCAATTCAACTCATTTACTTAAATATCGGTTGCTTGCGGCTATGTTTCATCTCAAACAGGTCAAATCGGTATAGTATAAAATTTTAGGTAGATATGAAACTAGTCAAGCTAGTAGAGACCCACACTATATTGTTAATGCACTTAATCTACAAAATCTCTTTATTAAAAAATTAGATATTTTTTGTGATAAAATTTGTGTTTCGTAATCGTATCTAACATGCTAAATATTTATAGGAGTATTTGAAAATAGCAAAGAAAGTTGTTTTGTCAACTCGACCTGACCTGTTTTGACCACATACCCAACTTGTCAGTCCCACCTATTTTGCCACCACTTAGTTTATTTTATATGTAGATATACCTTATATCTTCTGCTCCAAAATGATGAGCGAAGTTTTCTATGCTGGAGATATCCTTAGGTGAGCATGTAATACCAGTAGCCTGATCGAGAACTTCAGCTAATTGTTCTTTCAATTCGGAGAGCCTTGAATCCACTGCTCGAAGTAGTTCATTCCTAACAGAATACAAGTTTGTTGAGGAAGTCCATGAAAGAAAAACAATTTTGTGATGATACCAAAATAAAGAACATACTTAGATTCAAAGGATGATGTCATATCAACTTCGGCCTGTTAAAACATGAATCAAAATAGGCATATTCAATTCAAAAAGAACATACATACAAAGCAGAAATTATTTGAGATTGATGACGGAACTTACCTTTGCAAACAATGAGAGTTGGAACTTTCTGGTCTCCTCTAACTGAGAAATTTCATTTCCAATACTAAGAACATCTGGTGAACCAACAATGTTTAAAAATCTGACAAAATGAAACTACAAGAGTGAGCAAGAAAAGAATCACAGCCTCCTAATCCATGGAAGTAAAGAAGAAACGTGTATCAAATATTACATATGATATGAACCTTGTTAATGTGGCTATTGTAAACCAGCCAGCATTATTGGCATCATCAGGAGCTAGAATCCTGAAGTTTGAGTCGGATGTTTTGGATGACAAATCTTTTACTTGAGGTAAGTGCAACAACAGTTGTTGCAAGTCTCCAGATGCCACCTTTTCACTTATATTGCTAGTTGATATGGATGCCTCGTACCTACAGAGCAGAAATGCCCAATACATTGAACAACTATAAAAACTGGAAAACATTTCTGCAAAGTCATGTGTTATGAGTTTGCATGAATACAGAATGGTGGTTTGGAGGTATATTCCTATATAACATTCTATGGTTAGTGACCATCTAAGCCACACTTAATTCTAATTATAGAATCATAGCAGAGTTAAACAAGTTCAAACCCCGCAAAAGCTTGATCTTTTGTGTCTGTTCTATTTACATTGAAGCTCTTATAGATTCACATCCAAATATTAGCTTTGAAGTTTTAGCAGAGGCGCAGAATTTTTCCAGCAATAACAGTTTGATTTCATTACTGGCATAGGAGAAAAGAAAATAAATGGTCTGAATAAACATGCAAAGATTACAAAATGAAACAAGTGGAGGCCGCACCAAGGTATGGTCTATGTCTATTTTCTAACAACTGGTGTTTTGAATTTTTAGTGCAAAATAAAACAAGACCATGTGATTAGTAATAAATCACAACTGAACAGCTAAATAAATCAAAACTTTGTTGATAATTGACATAAGTTAGCACACCATACTTCATTGACCCAACTAGATCAATCAAGATTTCACCTTGCACATGATTGTGAATAGTATACAAATGATTTCTTCAATTAACATAAAGGATTATCTCCAACGTCCTTCTGGATACATGCAATGAAGTCAACATGGTGATCTTTCATATAAAAGTTTGCATTGCACTTTTAAGAATTCTAAACCAAGTGATCAGACATTTAGACTCCGGTATGTCAAGTAAAGTATCAGTCAAATAAGTTGAGAAAAGGAAAACCTACCTGTTATGGCTTGGAAATATCTGTAATTCAACATAATCAAGTGGTGCATGAGGATCAATTCTTCCCTCCATCTTCAACAATCTGAAACAATATAAAACTCCTAAATCAACTTGGATTCAAATTCAATTCCTGAAAATACGCCTTCATACACTCACTTTTAACTATAAAGAAAGGAAGCAAACAAACAAATTCAGCTCTTCAATACTAACATTTCACCCCACATTTTCATACAGATCAACTATTAGATACTAAAAAAAAGTAAAACTGATCTACCATCCCATTCTGAACTCATAGACAACAAATCCCCAACAATCTAGCAACAAAACAGTAATGAACGATCTAATAAAGCGCCGATGGCAACCATTGAAGAACAGATCTGGCCAAAAACAAGCCCTAACCAGCAAAAGCACAGCTCACCGACAGAAACAAAGACAAAAGCGACAGCTCACAGCAACATTTGAAAGCGATTGACACATGAGCAAAGCATGAGAAGATTAAGAAAAACCTTAAGGGAGGCAGCAGACAGAGAGTGAATGCGGGTGGTGGAGTAGTGAGTAATGCAGGTGCAGAAGCTGAAATGAATGGCGATTATCAGTGAAACAGAAGGAATCTGAAGAAGAAGAAGAAGAAGAAGAAGAAGAAGAAGAGAGATGATGCAGATCTTGTGAGGTGAATGTGAGGTGTTTTGTTAGGGAAGTAGGATATTTGTCTGCTGAAAGAGTGAAGGAGAAAGAGGCAGAGAGGGAGGAGCACACGGAGGCGCGTTGCGTTGCGTTGGGGTTGAGATTTTCCTTACTCTTTTTTTTATTAGGGGGGAGGGGTGGGGTGGGGGGACACTGTCCGAGTGTGGTTGTGTGGACTCTTGTTATATAATCTATAACATATAACAAAATAATATTTTTCTAAAACACGTGTTATCATTTTAACTTATTAAATAAATAATACGTGTATCATTCTAACATATTAAAAAAATCATTTTCTCATATTTTTCTCATAATAAATAAATATAAAAATTTTAAAAACAGTTAATTTGACTTTCTTTTTTTACAAAAATACATTAAAACAAATATATTTATATTTGTGTTTATTGTCTATTCTAAATAAGCAAATTAAACTATTAAACATCTAAAATATAAATATTATTATTTTAATAATTTTTAATACATACTAAATTATATGATTTTGAAGGGGTGAAAGCGACGTAGATTCCTATACTCTCCCCCTTTTATTAGTGGAAATTCATTTCATATACAAAATATATATAATTATTTCTACGTTGCATTATGTAGAGGTGTTCAAAAAATCCGATATCCGAAAATATCCGAAATCCGATCCGTATCCGAATCCAAATAAATCGATCCGAATCATTATTCGGATATTCGGATCGGATGTCATCCGAATCCGAATTCCTTATTCGGATTTCGGATCGGATTTCGGATATCACAATTTTTTTATTCGGGTTATTCGGATTATTCGGATATCCGATTAATCCGAATAAGACTTCAACTATGTTTTTAGCCCAATACTCATTACCCAACTATATATTATATTTTCAACTTAATACACAAGAATCTTTGCACATTCTAGTCATAATCCTAAATAATTATGCAATAATCGACCACCGTTCTAAATTAGAGATTCTAATATTC